>VMDR010001472.1:0-125173 GCA_007922815.1 Macrotus californicus | reverse complement strand
AAGGGGGAAAGGGGGAAGGGGGGAAGGAAAAAAGAAAACCTAAAAGAAAGAAGTTCTTGATACAAAATCAGTAAATGTTTCATTTCAACTTCAATCTTTAAAACGTAATAACTGAGCCACCACTTTCTTTGCCTCCAGATGTTATTCAGACTTTCCGGAGGGAGAGCGCCACTCCGGGAGCCCGGAGCAAGCCCAGGGTTAGGAGTGAGCGGGGAGCCCCGTCCTGGGAGGCTTTGATAAGCAAATACGGCCCCGCTCGCTCGCTATTGGCTGTCCCCTCGCCGCCAGATTTTGACAAATAATCAGATTGAAAATCAGGGAGGGGAACAGAAGAGGGAAAAAAAACAAAACAGTGAGAGAGAGAGGAAAGAAGAAAAAAAAAGGAGAAGTATCTGTTTGTGCAGAGAGTCACAAAGTTGACGGAGTGGAGCAGCGAGCTTCCCGCCGCGGAACCCGGCACCCGGCACCCGGACGGGCAGGACCGGGACAGGTGAGTGCGGAGCGAGGCGTCCCTGCCTCCTCTCTCCCGTTCGCCGGTCTGGTTTCCAGGCGGGATCCCTGGTCCCTGCAGCCGTTCTAGACAGAGTGAGGTGGGCTGCAAATCTCTCCAGTGGGACCTGGCCTTCCACCCCTGAGCCTGGGAGAGGCAGTGGTGAGGAGCCGCTGTGAGCCGGTGCGGGAGTGCCACCACCTTTTCCAAAACCCAGTCTTAGCTGGCAGGTATCACCTGCCTGCACGATGTCATACCCACAGCCCGCTGTCCCCAGAGGGCCCGGGCAGGGCACAGGTGGGGTCCCCGTTGGGCACAAACCACCGTCCAGTCCCCTGGGTACTGTGGGCCCCTCTTCATCTATAAGCCAGCCTGGGATCGAGAGACTGCTGAAGGGAGACCCACAGTCCCCAAGTTCCCCTACGCTGAGAGTTGGGGTGCCCTCCCACCAGAGCTGAGGGGACAGGGACAGGGGCGGCTGCCCTCTCTGCCTCTCCCCCCAATCTCCAGGAGCAGTAGGACTGTAGATTGAGAACTGATGTCACGGCATTTTCTACCTTTTTGGGGAGAAAAAACCAGGTTGGAGTCTGGGCGGCCGGGGTGGGGTGCTTGCTCTGACAACACAGGGCTTGCTGGTGGGGAGGGGGGGGCAGTCCACGGGGTCGCGGTGGGCAGGTGCCCATGTGCTTTTTTCTGGGTAACAGTCCATGACTTCTGTGAGATCTAGGGGTACAGGGTTAGTTGGCTGTCCTTGGACGTGGAGCTGGCGGAGGCTGGCTGAGCTCACCATGCTCCTGGGCTCCTGGCGCACTGCCCAGCAGGCTGTGAAAAGACGTCTTCAGTCTTGGGGAGGTGGCTGGTCCCTTGTCCTCAGAGCTGGTGCCCAGAGACTCTGCGGACGAGGAGATGAAGGAGGTCCCTTCCAACTCTGATTTACGCTGGTTTCCCCACGGAAAGTTCTTGGAGAGCGTCAGAAAGCTACTGGGGTTAGGTGTGATGGGTGGAGCCGCTCAAAGCTGGGGCAGACCTGTTTCTGGGGGCTTTTAGGAGGGTGGGGTGGTCATGGGGGGTGCTTAGTAGAGAACACAAGGACTCCCTAAAGCTCTTGGGCCAGATGACTGGGACAATAGCCTGATGAGATGCGACATGTCCCTGGGATCCAACCTCTCCCCGCTTCCCAGAAACAGCGGAAGCCTCACCACTCTCACCCCGTCTAGAGGCAGGCTTTCGGCCATTTGTCTCCAGGAGTTCAAACCAGCGGGAGCTGCTCCAGGCTCCAGTTCTGAAATGCTCCGGACACGCCTTACCCACTCCCTTTTGTTTTTGTGGAGATGAAATGCACCTAACATGAAGTAGACCATTTTGCGTGGACAGGTCAGCGGTGTTAACCCTATCCACACGGCTCCCCAGCCGTCGCCGCCACCCGTGTCCAGAGCTCCTTTCATCTGGCGAGACCGAAACTCTGTTCATTAACCAGTAACTCCCCGCTCGCTGCCCTCCCCCAGCCCCTGGAGACCACCGCTCTCCTTCTGGTCCCTGTGAATTTGCCTACTGTAGACATTGCATATAAGCAGACTCATAGTATCTGTCCCTCTGTGACGGGCCTGTTTCACTCAGCAGAAAGTTCTCCAGTTTCGTCCACATTGTAGCAGGCGTCAGGCGTTCCTTCCTTTTTAAGGCTGAGTGATACTTGACTGTGTGTGATGTCGCACTTATTCATCACCCACGGACGGACACTTGGGTGGCTTCCACCTTTCGTTTATTGTGAGCAGTGCTGCTGTGAACTCGGGTGCACAGATATCTGGTCGAGTCCCTACTTTCAAGTTCCCTTGGGGATATACCCAGAAATCGATCCACTCACTTTTTTAAAAAAAGACCTTATTTACTTACTTTTAGAGAGAGGTGAAGGGAGGGAGAAAAATATCAATGTGTAAGAGATGCATTGATCAGTTGCCTCTCACATGCCCCTAATTGGGCACCTGGCGTGGAACCCAGGCATGTGGCCTGACTGGGAATCGAACCGGCGACCTTTCAGGTCACAAGCTGACGCTCAATCCACTGAGTCACCGCAGCCAGGGCTGCTTCACTCACTTTTGACGTTGCATTCTTTGAACATAGGAAGAAGCATTAGAGAACGCCTTCCAAATTCCAAATAACAATCATGCCTCCTGCCCTAACGTGACTGGGGCTCACTTCCCCTCCTTCTACCTGGAAAGGGCTTTTGTTTGTTTGTGTTTCCCCCCGAAGTCACGCCTTCAAGCACAAGGAAGTCCAAAGGGTCCTCTACAGCCGACTCTGAGAAACAGCAGTCTTGCCCAACCCTCCCAAAAGGGGAACCCGAGGGATGCGTTTCTCAGACAAGGTGGGTCAGCCCTGCGCTGCCGCCAACGGACGGTGCGTGGAATTTGAGAGCAAGCGGGGGAAGTGGAGAAATCTTAGCCCAACCGTCCCTGTGAGATACAGGAAAACCAAGCCTCAGGTTAGCGGCTGGAAACCAAGCACAGGTCACAAAATCTGACTCAGAAATCCTGGGCCTGCTGCTCCAGCTCCACCTAGAAGTCGGGGTACAGGTCCCCCCCACCTCCCGCCACCCCTGTGCTGGTTGTAGAAGTTTCTGCTGAGATTCTGACTCAGGGTTGGGACCCTCTATCAGGATTGGGGGTTTTTAAGGAGATGTTAACAGTGAGTCTCTTTCCGGAGCCCGATACCATCGAGGTCTGGTTTATGAAGAAATCTTAGCCTTCTTTCACAATCTCTGCTCCTACCTCTTTCTCAGAACGGGTTCCTGTGAATCAAAACGGTGTAGTTGTAGTTGTTCATTAACTCCCACAGAGGTGATTGGTTCCTGTTGTTGTTGTTTTTTTAAACTCAGGTAGCAGGGGTCAAACGGAAGTCCTCTGGGTGCAGCGGGCCGCAGGACGAGCTCGTGAACCTGAGATAGTGTCATCGTTTGGTCGTCCTGGGCCTCCTGGGGCTCCAGGCCCGAGGGAAGACCAGAGCTTCCCATGGGAAGCCTGTGCTCTCACCCGCCGCTCACCGAAACTCTGTAGGTCCTGAGGTGGGGCCCTCTGGGCTCCGGAGAAAACGCAAAGATCGGGGGAATTTGATGATTCCAGCCTCCAGCCCCAGCCAGCCTCTGTCCGCTGTCCCCACCAGGGGCTGGACGCACCACAGAGGCCACGCACTGAGCCTCAGGCCAGAGGTCAGAGGTCAAGTGCTGGCAGGATAGACCCACAGGCCTGACCTGGCTGTGAGGCTCTGGCAGGCCACTCTCCTCTCTCAGCCTCAGTTTACCCCTGGGACTTGGGAAGACAATCACTGCTCCCCTTGCCCTGTGGGCGTTGGATTTGGTGACATATGCACCCGGGGAGCTTTAAACGCTGGCTGTGGTGCTTTTCTGGCGGCCTGGGGCTTGGTGACGGCGTCCTGCCTGCTCCACCTCGCTCTGCCCTGGGACTGGCTCTTGGCCTCAGTTTCCCTCTATGAAATGGGGTAACAGTGACTCTATCGGGTCACAGGTCAGGGTTAACAGAGCTGAGACAAAGCAGGTCTTGGCTGCGAGGAATTCCTGAGCTCGAGCGCAGCGGCTTTAATGCCTGCCTTCGGCTCTAGTGGGTTCAGTGATGAAACACCACGTGAAAGACAAAAATCTTTCAACAGAGAGATAGACCATGGCCTTGGGAGGCTCCCCCAGGGCATAGGGGTCTCCTCGAACTGCCCAGGGTCTGCCTCCTCGCATCGTTCAGCAGCCAAGAGCTAGAAGGGGGAAGGAAGGGGGCTGTGGGGAGCCCCTGAGCGGGGGCGGAGGGAAGGAGGCAGGAAGAGACTGTCCCCAGGAGATAAGGCCACCGCGGGCTGCCCAGCCAGCCTGGGCAGCCCTCTGAGGTCAAAATCTGACAGCGGCCTTCAAGTCCCACCCCTTCGTTTCAGAGGCTGTGGTAGAGGGGCCTGGAGCAGGGTCTGCTCCCTCTGGGCTGACCCCACCCTCTCAGGGTGCCTGCGGAGGGTCAGCACTGGGCGTGGGACGAGGCGAGGCCAGACACCACACAGCCGTGCCATCCTCTGGCCCTTCTCCTCCCGCCACCTCCGCCCAGGCCTCCTTGCAGCCCAGGTGCCATGCCTGGCATGTCCCACACTTGTGTGTGATACACAAGGGTCCTGTCTCCGACAGGGGACAATCCCAGGAAGCTTGGCTGTGGTCCCATTTAGCAGATCTGCACACTGAGGCATGCAGCAAGGAGGGCGCAGCCTGGGCTGGCCCCAGGTGGGGCAGGGTGGCCACAGCCCACACTCCTGGGGTCCCCGGGGGGTTCTGGGCACAGTGGAGGACCCTCTTCTGCCTGGGCAGGGCCATCCCTGAGGTGACTCCCTGGGTCTGCTCTGAAGGCAGAGCCCCATGCTGCCCTCTCTAATCTTCCTCCCCCAGAGAGCGGCCCGCCACTGGGGCCTTATCAACCACCCTCGCTGCCTCTTAGAGCGGCGTCACCCCTTTCCCGCGCTTGGCCCTATCTGCCCTGCAGCCCTGGGGCAGGTGGCGGGGGGACTCCTCCTCGAGACCTGGGTGCCCAGGTTGCAGAAAAGGGAACAGGCCCAGAAAGGTTAAGTGTCCACCCCAAACTGCACAGCAGGTGAGCTGGGATTCTAACCCAGGAGCCTCTGACTCCACACCCTGAGCGGAGACCACCTCTCTCTGAGACCCCTGGAGGCTGGGCCAACCAGGATGCAATGCAGCTCCCTGGATGTGGGCCCACAGGGTGTCACCTCCGCAGACCCCCCTTCCTCCGCTGCTCCCGGGGCAGCTCAGGCACATGGGCGGCAGCGGCGGCTGGCCCTGGGGCTTTCTAGAGGTCGGCACAGTCATTTCCTACCCAGGAGTGGTAAGGAGGTCGGGGTCTGCAGTTGCCATACGCAGGTGCCACAAACCGGGCGGCTGAAGACCACAGGAGTGGACTCGCTCTGGAAAACCAAGGTCAAAGTGGTGGCAAGGCCAGGCCTCTGCGGGCTCCGAGGGAGGGCATTTCCCACCTCTCTCCTGCCCCTGGCGGTCACCCGCAATCCTGGGTGTCAGTGGGCTTGTAGCTGCATTGCCCCAGTCTCTGCCCCCACCCCCCGGGGGCATTCACCCAAGTATGTCCATCTGCGTGCTCCAGTCCCCCACTTCTTATGAGAGTATTGGACTTTGGGTCCCCCCCCACCCCCGATCCAACGTGACCTTAACTGGGTCACACCTGCAAAGCCTCCATTTCTAAATAAGGTCGCAGTCACAGGTTGGGGTGGACGCTGTTCAACCCAGGACAGCGTGTTCTGACTTCCAGAGAGGGCTCTGCCATACAGCAGAGTACTGTCCCCCTAAGCGTCCTCCCCTCTCCCCGTGCAGGTTGGGGGCGCACGTGGACAATGCCACGCTCCTTCCTGGTGAAGAGCAAGAAGGCTCACACGTACCACCAGCCCCGCGAACAGGACGATGAACCAGTCTGGCCCCCTGCCCTGAGCCTGGGTAAGTGGGGTGCGGGCCAGCCCCTGCTGCACTGCCCCTGCCCCCGCCCGCCCCCGGCCTCCTGCCCCATCTGATGTGGCTACTGCAGCTCACTGGTCCCCCTTCCGGGTCTGGGAGCAGGAGGAACTCAGTTCATGTCGCTGAATGAATGAATGAATAAATGTCCTGATCCCTCTGGGCCCTGGCAGCAATGAGAGCTCAGGGTGCAGCTTGTCCTCAGTGGCTGCAGACGAGGACGTGTGAGTCCTAAATGGGATTTGATCTAGGGCTGAGGTCAGGTGCTCCGAAAAACAGATACTGGTCCAAGAGTTCCCCACAGAGTCTCCTCCTGGTTGCCAGCTGGCTCCCCCGCCTGGGCAGAGCCCCTGAGTGTGAACAGCCAGAGGCAGCAGCAAGCCAGCCTCTCTCCAGGTCCCCCTCCTCCTGGGAAGGGGTCCTGCCCCTAGCTCCCTCCCAGGGCTGCAGCCCGTGGCTCTGACGGTCTTGTCTCCCCACAGTGACCAGGGACCTGGTCCCGAGCAATGACCCCGTCCTCAGCACCCTGTTACCGAACCAGCGCCTGGATTGGACCGACCTCAAACGGGAGCCGGAGCCGGAACCGGAGCTAGCCCAGAGCTTGACCAGGATGGTCTCAGCACCAGGTACTCGGCCTGAGACCCCGGCCACTCCAGGGAGGGCTGGGGGGAGGGGAGGGGCTCCTGGGAGCAAGGGCCCTTGGAGTCTCAGAGTCAGGAAGGACCGTCAAGGTCACCTGGACGCTGGGCTCCCAGGCTTCTGCTTGGACCCCTCCTGGACGGGAGCTCGTTTCTGGATGAGGAGCCCAGTGCAGAGGGAGCAGCTGGGTGGGCTGATGAAGCGGCATGGGGTGGAGGGCACTCCAGTCTGGAGTTGCTGTGGAGGCGCAGTGAGAGCCCGGCCCTCTCACAGCGAGTGTCTGGGACTCACACACTGAGCTCCAGCACATGGTAGGGGAGTGGGCACTCTCTGTTTAACTGAGTCACGACCAGGCACGTGTCCCCCTCTCCACAGAGGGTCCTGCTGTGATGCCCCAACCCCAGGACGGGGACTCGCCCCCCTCTGACTCACCCCCGTTCTACAAGCCCAGTTTCTCCTGGGACGCCCTGGCCTCATCCTACAGCCACAGCTACCGGCAGGCCCCCTCCACCATGCAGTCCGCCTTCCTGGAGCGCTCTGTCAGCCTATACGGCAGCCCCCTGGTGCCCAGCGCCGAGCCGCCCTTGGACTTCAGCCTCCGCTACTCTCCGGGCCTGGACACATACCACTGCATCAAGTGCAACAAGGTGAGCGGTGGCGGGTGGGCTCACGGGCCCACTCTGCCATCCATCCCCTCAGTACGCCCACAGTGTATTCAGAGCTGGGCATTCCAGGGCAGCTCAGGTCCCCGGGGGCACAGAGGATCCACAACGCTGTCCTCATCGCCGTTCCTTGAGCCCTGGCCAGGTGTCCAGCCCCGTGCTAAGCACCTGACACGCATGAGCCCCGGGAGGTGGACGCAGGGCTGAGGTTCAGAAAAGCTGAGTCACGTGCCCAAGGGCATGTAGCGAGCAGACCTCAGAACCCAGTTCAAAGCTGGCTCCGGCCGACTTTGGTTCTCAGCCACCAGGCCTCCAGAGAAGGCTAGGAGGAGCCTTCCAGATTCCCTCAGCTCCGGTTCCACAGACAGGAAACCCAGCCACACGGAGAAAGGGACCCTCCCAGGACACGCAACACAGGCTGGCAGAATCGGGGATCCAGGGCTCCTTCTACAGGCCGCCCATCGTGGCTGGACCTGGGTGCCGGCGGAGGTGGGGGGCACGGACCTGGGACCCAGGCCTGGCCCCTCCCTGCGACCCTGTGGCCTCACGCACTGCCCCTGCCCCCAGGTCTTCTCCACCCCACACGGGCTCGAGGTGCACGTCCGACGCTCCCACAGCGGGACCCGGCCCTTTGCCTGTGACGTCTGCGGCAAAACCTTCGGCCACGCAGTGAGCCTGGAGCAGCACACACACGTTCACTCCCAGGTGGGCAGCTGGCCGAGCCCAGCACCCCCGATTCCCCTCCCGTGCTGTGCTGCTCCCAGGAAGCCCAGGGGGCCGCAGACTAGGGGTCCCTCACTACCTGCCTCCCTCGTCTGAGTCTCCAATACCTACTCTCAGCACCCTTCACTCCCTGACAGGCCAAGCCGGAAGAATCTCTTGGCCTGGGTGGGTTTCCGGGGCAGCCCGATGTCTGAGGCTCAGGAATGGTCCTGTCCCTTGGGGGTCAGGGCAAGTGTCCTCACCTTGGCGTCCTGGAGTCAGGCTGGACTGTTCATTCGCCCCACGCAGCCCTGGCTGAGGCAGGAAACCCTTCCTTAGCATTCCATCCTGGAGAAGCGCCTGCCACTGCCCTGAGTGCCAACACCTGAGTCAATATAGAAGTCTCAGGTGGGGGAAGCAGGGAAGGGTCGAGAGAGCTTGCGTTTGTGAGCACCCCAGTCCCTTCAACGACCCTTCAAGGTCATTACCATTACTGTTCCAACGCACGGACGAGGAAACTGAGTCTCAGGGAGGCTGAACAACTTGCTACGGTCACGTGCCTAGTAAGAAGCAGAAGCCAGACTCAGGCCTCAACAAGTCAGACCCTGACCCAAACCACCTCGCAGCACGTGACCGTCCCCGCCTCAAGGAACTCACTATGGGTTCAGGGGTGTGAAGTGTGAATCTCTGAAAAAACTCCCAGACCAGTCGGTCCACTAGTCAGTCAACAAACATGCGTTTTGTTGGGGATACTGTGAAAGTTACCAGGAAAAATCCCACAGGAAGCCACTCAGGCCCCAAGCCTCAGCCCCTCCTTGGGGGGGAAGGAATGGGGGACCCTGGGTCCTGCTCTGCCACGTCCTGTCCTCGAGGCCACCCCAACGTAGTGTCCTGTTCCTCAGGGGATTCCGGCCAGGTCCAGTCCTGTGCCCAGCCTGGCAGTCCTGGGTCTCGAGGCCCCGCCTGCGCCTGACCCCCCAGGGCCTCGTTTCCTCCGGCAGGAGCGCAGCTTTGAGTGCCGGATGTGTGGCAAAGCCTTCAAGCGCTCGTCCACCCTGTCCACCCACCTGCTCATCCACTCGGACACGCGGCCCTACCCCTGCCAGTTCTGCGGCAAACGCTTCCACCAGAAGTCGGACATGAAGAAGCATACCTACATCCACACCGGTGAGGCCACCAGCCCTGCGCGGCGCCCCGCCCAGCCCGTGTGCCGGGCAGGCAGAGCCCCTGCACACCCCCACCTCACTGTCAGCAGGACCCGGCTTTAGGACAGGGGTCAAGTGGCGTGGGGGGCTCCACTCCATCAGGGGGGCTGCATTCAGTGTGTTACTTAAGCCCACCTGAAACATGGAGGAAACTCCGGCAGGAAACAGCCAAAGTCGGCAGTGCAGGTCTCTGGGTGGAAGTGAGGCTGGCAGGTGAATTTTTCACTCACTCACTCATTCATTCATTCATTCATTCATTCATTCCCCCGCTGCTACCTGAGAGCCTGTTTTGGGCCAGGCTCTGTGTCAGGAGCTGTGCTAGGCTGACAACCCAGAGGGACCCGGTCCCTGCCCTGACCGGGGTCCAATGCAGGGGAGGTGGGGCGCCAAAGTCAATGTGGGCCGAGAGGGAGATAAAGCAAGAATGTTTTGGAGAACCTACGCAGGGCTTGGGGACAGCAGGCTCGACACGCACGGCCTTGACCCAGTCTCTGCCGCCCCGCAGGTGAGAAGCCACACAAGTGCCAGGTGTGCGGGAAGGCCTTCAGCCAGAGCTCCAACCTCATCACCCACAGCCGGAAGCACACGGGCTTCAAGCCCTTCAGCTGTGAGCTCTGCACCAAGGGTTTCCAGCGCAAGGTGGACCTCCGGCGGCACCGCGAGAGTCAGCACAACCTCAAGTGAGGCGGCGCCCGCGCCCGGCCCCTGGCCCATGCGGCCTGAGGCCCCGTCACCGGGAGGGAGGCCAGCCTTGAGCACCCAGATCCCCAGTCTCCTGGAGGCAGCACGTGATGAGAGTCTTCCAGCTTGTTTTGAGACTCACAAAATTGCTGTGTGACTTTGGACAAATTGCTTTCCCTCTCTGGAACAATTGTTCTCCTGCTATACAGTGTGGGAGCTGAGCTGAAGGTGCAAAAACTTGGGTGCCTTCCACAGGGCAGAGGCGGGGGGGCCAGAGTAGCCCCACGTGGGCAGGGATGCCACTAACAGACCAGATCTCGGACCCACAGAGAAGCTGGGATCCCCTGGTGCCTTCTGCCCGCCATGCTGGCATCTGGTCCCCTGGTTTTAGGGGGCCTCTTTCAGGCTGCTGGATGGTCAGATCAGAGCCACCTCCTGCCCCAGGGTGGGTGCTGAGCACCCCTCTGCTTCAGCCAAACCTGCTGGCTGTCCCCCACTTCCAACCAGCACTTGGTTGGCTCCGGGGTAGGGGGTCCAGTTCTACCATCAGACCCCAGGGCTGCAGAAGCCGCAGTGTCTGCTGTCAAATGTCTGTTCCCCTCGACTGCTATAGATGAAAATAAAGACACACATTTATTTACATTGGACCAGCATTTATTAAGCGCCTACTGGGTACAAGCCAGTGTACGAGGCTTCAGGGAGGAGCAGTGGGGAGATTTGAAGAGCAGAGACAGCCACGTGGTTGTCCCAGGACAGGCTGGGAGAGGAACACCCAGACCAAATGGATTGGGACTGGACCAGAAGCGCTGGACACAGCGCGGCAAGACCACCGAGCAGGGCCCGTCAGCACAGCGGGAGTTGTGTTCAGGGCTTCACGCACCACAAATTCCTTCTCTCACGGTCCTGGAGGTTAGAAAACCTACCAGGAGTCCCACGGGGCCAAGCTCAAGATGTCAGGGGGCACGTTCCCCCTAGAGGGCCCAGGGACACCAGTTCCTCCTCTGACCTCCAAGGCCGCCGAGTTCCTCAGCTTGCGGCTGCTGCCTCCGCCCTGCAAGAGCGGCAAGCTGTCCCTGCTTCCCCTCTGTGTCGTTCTGGCTTTGCCTCCCTGCCACCCTCTTGTAAGGACCCCTGAGATCACGTGGGGCCCACCTGGCTAACCCAGGGTAAGCTCCCACGTCGGAGTCCTCACACTGTCGCTGTGGCAGGCTGAGTGATGGCCCCCAGAGAGGGCCCCCTGCGTCCTGGTCCTGGGACCTGACAGTGTCAGCCTGTATGGCCAAAGGGACTTAGTGGATGTGACTTGTGCTCCCTTGCAGGCTGTATGACTTCGGGTTGAGCACCTCCTCCGTAAAACGGTGGGCGTGACCGTCCACCCCGCAGGTTACCGGGAGGGCTCCCAGGTGTGTACAGCAGTGAGCAGGGACCCACACACGGCAAGCACAAGGTCTCCTCCTGCAGTCTTTCCGGGGCCAAGCCCCTCCTCCGCCCTGGAGTGCTGAGCCTGGGCTGGCTGTCTCCGGGGCGACCCCCCTTTGCTAGCAGGTGTCTCTCTGAGTGCCAGCTCTCAGCACCAAGCCCAGGCTGGGCCCACCGAGGGGGCTACTCTAAATGAGTCACTTCTAGGTGCCGAGCCAGCCCAGAGTTTCCACACACTGCCTCCAACCTGTGCCAAGAGGTGTCCGTCTCCCATTTTACAGAGGGGGCAACTGAGGCTCAGAGAGGTCGGCCAACTTGCCCAAGGCCACACAGCAGGTGAGTGTGGCACTGGGACCAGGATACCTGATTCCAGGTCTTGGACTTCAAGTCCCCATTCATCTATGTCCCCCAGGACACCTGCAAGTGTTTCCTCTGGTCCTTGCCTCTGCTGGGGCTCCAAGGCCCCATGGGGAAGGGACTCCCGGGCCCTGGGGTAGGCTGGGCAGGACCCCTGGCCTATTGCATTTCTGAGGCTCTTCCTGTTTACCTGAGCCAGGATTCCCCTGCGCAAACCTGTCCAGGGTGCGGAGGGTGGGGTGGGAGCGCAGGATTTGTGTGGGAAGGCGGTCTGGCCCCCTCAGCAGGATCCCACCAGTTCACGACCCACAGTCCTGGCCATTGAAGTCAGAGGAAGAGGGCCCCCAACAGCCAGCACCCCAGAGCCAACTCAGCCCTGGAGGCCAGCCTCTCCTGCCTCCTCTGTCCATGGAGACTGGGAAGCCCAGACAGGGAAAGGGACTTGCCCAAAGCCACACAGTGGGGCTGGGCCTGCAATGACGCCTGAAGGTGCAACACCTCGCCCTGCACCTTCTAGGTCTGGGGAAGTGTGAGGGGGAGTGCTGGACACACACACACACACACACACACACACACACACACACAGGGGAGCTGCTTTGCATGTTCCTTGTTTGCTAAACAAAACCACATCAATATCAGGATTTCAGCCACTTCTGCGGCAGGGCGGGGCGCGAGCTGCACAATGTGCCTTTCTTCATCTGCTGAGGTTCAGGGAGAACAGGATTTAGCTTGAGGGCCCTCCACTGAGGGCCCCCAATGGTGTGGGGACGAGTAGTGGGGCGGGAGAGGTGGCGCACCACAGCCTCAATCTACTGTGGGCTAGACCCCCCCCCACACCTGCACTTTGCAGAGGAAGGGGCCAGTGTGGGGACAGGCATGGGGCTCCGTGAAATTTGCTTCTCCCTCCCTTCCCTCACAACCAAAGGCAGTTGTTGGGGTTGGGGTTGGGGGCTGCTCGGAGTGCCCCCTGCTCTGTTGCCCTGGCCCCTTCTCTACCCCCAGGAGTGTCACCAGAAGGAGGAGCCCCACCTGCACAGCTGTGGCCCCTGGAGGAAGTGCCCAGATGGGCTCAGGCAGTGGGAGTAGGGCTCTCTGACCAAGGCCTGTCCCTTTTTCAGGGTCAGGGGACTGCTCGTCACACTGGGATGGGTGGCTGCACCCAGGAGGTGCCATGAGGTGCCCTTCACTGCCGGGATTGGAGGGGGTTCACCCTATTCCCTGCTTCTCATGACACTCCTACCTCCTTCCTGTCTGAACCCTCACTATCAGCGTCGCAGTGTGTGAACTGGGGGACAGCGTCCAGCCCTGTGAGAGGACGTGGCTTCCCTTCACCACACCAGGGCACCAAGGCCCGACGCGGGGAAGTGGTGGCCCGAGTGGCACTGCCTGTTAGCGCCAATGCCAAGCAGAATCCAGGTTTTCTGAGCCGTCTAGCAGCCTTTCCTCCAGGGCGCAGAATCGATGCAGGGGGCTCTGTTACATAGAACAGGGTGTGACTGGCAGCCCTCGAAGTTGCATGGTGAAGTGGCGGGGGGGGACTGTCCCCCTTCTCAAACTGTCGCATGGGGCCCTGTGAGACCTCAGGTGGTGCTGATGACCCAACCTGAACATCAATTCACTCAGCAGTAAATAATGAAATCAATATTTTACCATTAAAACAAACTGGCCATATTTGGGAGCAGAACGCCAACATCTGAATGAATTTTCAGATCAAATGTCCTGTCAGTGGTGGAAGCTTCAGGCTATATACCTAGGGTCCTGTGCTCTGTGCTCTCCTGCATGGAGAAGGGGGCACATGAACCCCCCAGAGCAGGGCACACCCCAGCAGGGCAGCCAGGTCCTGCTAGCCTAGGACCAGGGATGCCGAGACACAGACTGGGAGACACCCAGAGGAAGTCTCTAGGTAAGGATGGAACTGTGTCTCCCAGGGTCGGCCCAGGCGCTGGTGTGTGGCAGCAGCCCATCCCCCTCCGCTCAGAGTGCAGAGCGCTGGTCTAGAAGGAGTGATGGACTGGGCAAGGGGTGGAGGCAGGGCCTGGACGCTGGGACAGTGGGCGGAGCGGAAGGGTTAGGGCTCTGTATTGCCTAGAAGCATAGGTCCTAATTCTGAAAGTTCCTAGAGGCCAAACATGGCTCCACCCCGCCATCAACTAAAGACTCAAGTCCGAGCCCCTGGCCTTGGCCCAACCTACACTGCCCTAGACGGGCCCACAGCCGGTGTGGGAGCAGGCTACTCCAGGGAGAAGGGGCAGGACAAATAAGGGGTGGTGGTGGCAGGGAATACAAGAGACACGCCCACAGAATGACAAAAAATCTGGACTGGCCAGAACCGTGTGAAGCTGGAATGACCACACGCAGCGGGGCACAGCGGGGCACGGGCTGGGGCAGGAGAAAGGACTTAACACCCATAAGCGTCTCCTAAAGTCACCAGAGCCGTTGACTCCTTGGCAGACCAGGGACAGAGCCCAGGAGACCCCAGACCATCCCCAGCGGGGGCCCACTGTGGCCTGGGAAGCAGAGTGGGCACCAGGCGTTGGGGGCCAGCTCAGTCACTCTCAGGGGCGGCCACAGCACCTGATGTCAGCCAGCTCCTCCCGGCTCCCTGCTGAGGCTGGCCGGCAGCGGGGGACCACCCCCCCACCACCCTGTGGAAGGGTTAGGGTTAGGAGAACGTCAAGGCCAAACTCCCCACCTCCCTGGGACTCTGGACAAGCCGTGGCGTCTTTCCCATCATTCCCCCAAAAGGCCTTTAGGGAATTCTCGATGCCATTTCTCGCCTCCGCACCTTTGCCCATGGCTTTCCCTCCGCCTGAAATGCCCTCTTCCCTCCCCTGGACCCTTGAAGCCCAGCAGAAATACATAAACTGTCCCCATGTACTCACCCCACGCCCTCCACTCATTCCTAGGAATGCAAGGTAAAGCCCTGGGTGAGCACACAGATC
This sequence comes from Macrotus californicus, assembly GCA_007922815.1. NCBI lineage: Eukaryota > Metazoa > Chordata > Mammalia > Chiroptera > Phyllostomidae > Macrotus > Macrotus californicus. Next base: position 110,564 of record VMDR010001472.1, on the reverse strand, counting down.
AGCCAGCTACAGCACTGTCTCCCGAAGCCCATGGGTGCTGGGAAAAAACTGGAACCACCCGAAACTGGCGCGAGGAGACTGGCTGGGGGACTGAGGACGCGGCGGGACAGAGGCCACGCGGCCGTGGGAAGGACACGGTGTGCCTTCTAAGGGCTGACCCGGAGCGGGGCCTGGGGCCGCCTCCCCGCAGCATGCGGTCCTGGAAAAAGCAGAGCACGTGTCTGCAGGTGCCGGGGAAGCAAACCGGGAGCAAGTCCGCCCAACCGCGGGGAGCGGTGGTTTTCCGGGGGCGGGAGGATGCTTCGCGCTCTCTGCTGCCTGGAAGGAGACTTGAATTTGTGTGTGTGTGTGTGTGTGTGTGTGTGTGTGTGTGTGTGTGTGTGCGCGCCTGTCTACCTCTTATTTTCACAAAAAAAAATTGGAGAGAATAGATTTCGCGGAGCAAATGCGTGGACACAGGAAGCTGTCCGTGACACCCTGCGTGGGCAGCGGTTTGGAAATCAGTGCGTGCCGCGTGGTCCCGTTTTCACCTGCGTGCACGTGGGAGGAAGTGCCCAGGACGAAGGGCAGCGGGTGACAGAGCCTCAGCCTCGGGCCGTGCGCGCCGTTTCTCCGTATTTCTCAGGCTGGACGTTGCATTGCTCTGCAGTGGGCGCGCGGGGTAACTTTCTCGGAGGCATTAAAAAAAGACTCCCTCGCATAAATACAGGTCCCTGCCTCGGTGTCTGCCTCTCCGCCCCTCCCTGCTGGCCCTTCAGGTTCCCACAGGTGACAAGGCACAGCGAGCTCCGTGGGCAGGTGCCTTCCCCCTTCACAAATGCTGGCTGGCTTGTCCCCAACCTGCAACCCCCTGAAGCACCTCCCGGCAGACACTGGGTTCAAGCGTTTATATCCTGATGCTTAGCTAGGCCCGGCGCCTAGGAGGTGCCCCCAAAGTCTAAAATGAACGTACTACATGTGCTGCCTCCTTGGCAGGTGGGGCGGGACCCCAAAAATGGAGCCCCTGGCTTGGGAGCAGTGGGGTGGACACTGGACATGAGCCCTTCCCAGACACCCCGCTCTCCCTCTGGCCTTGGTGGGTCCGGCTGCAATTGGGTGCCAGCCGGGAGCCAGGCAGAGAGCCCAGGGCTCAATGGCTGGGGGGAGGGAAGGCAGGAAGGGGTGCAGGAAGGCAGGAGGAGGGAAATCTGGGGCAGGGGCTGTGCTGAGCAGCGGGGCTCAGGTTTGGTCTGATAAGTTTATCAAACGGTGCCGGCTGCCAACCGTCAGCATGGAGCAGGCCCCTGGGCCCCGGCAGCAGGAGGCTCCCTGCCGATAGCGCCTTCCAAGTGTTATCAGGGGCCTGGTAGCCCAGGAGCGGGAGAAGGGGAGCAGGAGAGAGAGACCCTTCCGACCACTTCACCCCAGCGAAAGAGCCAGGGAGGAAGAGGCCTCCTGAGGTTCCCTAAGGGTGGGGGGCCTCCACTTCCCAGCCGTACCAGCACACGCAGCTGAGAGCGAGCCCCCTGCGGGTGCAGGCTGGAGACCCTGTTTCTCTTGGCCCTGGCCTTCCAGACCATGGAATGGGGCCCATGCGTCCCAGCTCTTCTGCAAGGCCAAGAGAAAAAGTCCCCTTTTCTGGAAGCTTCCACCCCCACAATACATGAAGGAAGGCGTGAGGAAACCAGCAAGAGGACACTTCCCCACCATTCGTCCTATGCCAGCCTTTTCTCTCTGTGGTCTCGGTGTGAGGACTCACTTCTCACTTAGGGAGCCCCCTGAATGTCCAGCCCGGCACTTGTCACTCTATCAGGGGATCACCCCTACCTTTTGAATGAGGAAACTGAGTCTCAGAGTGAGTGCAGACGAGTGGCAGATGGAGAAGGACCCAGGAGGCCAGGAGCAGAACCACAGAGGATGGATGGGGGTAGCCGCCCCGGCATGTCATCTGCGAGGGGGGCTCAAAGCACAGCTGCAGGCAGCCTAGCCTCCAGGTGTAGACCACCTGTCGTGGGGGGACCCCAAGTTCCAGAGGGTTATCTTGGGGGCAGGAGGCATTGAGGTGGACTTAAAATTTTCCTTTTTCTAGACTTTTCCTGGGTTTTCCATGATTCTTGTCATAGCCACGTGGAGATTTGCATTTGGTGGGGTGAAGGTAGAGAAAGGGGATTTGTTTGTTTTGAGGAGGAGAGAAGGGGCGAGGGTCCCTGGTGGAAGGGAAATGCTCTGCTGGGCCCTCCAGCTCAGGGCCATCTGCAGGCACTGCCTCCGCCGCCCAGCGCCAGGCACAAGCAGAGGCCAGGCCTACCCGCCTTATGCAAAGCAGACAACATGTCCCCCAGGGGCCCTACGACAGGCCAAGCTCGGGACCCTACCAGAGGCACAAAGACCACCCTCATGGGCTGGGAAGCATTCATCCATCAACTCACGTTGGTCGAGCGCCCGCCTCAGGACAGGCGCCACTCTGGGTGGCGAGCAGAGGGCAGGGCACCGGGGCAGCAGGAAAGCACCCTCCTTCCTGGAGCTCAGCGGGGGTGCAGAGGAAAACCAGAGCCAGGAGACACGGTGTGGGAGAGGGGGTGGTGTGTCCTCGCGGGAGTCGCTGTCCACAGGTGGCCAGGGCGGGCCTCACGGAGGAGCGAGAGATGGGGAAGGAGTGAGCCCTGGCTGGGACTTGAGGGGCTGGAGGTTGCTCTGGCCCCCTTGGTCAGGGGGGTGACTTTCAGGACCTCCCTCTGGGCCTCAGTTTCCCTGTCTGTAAGGTAACACCTGTGGTTTTAGAAACCTCTAGATTAGCCTGCGCACTCCAGAGGCCCAAGGTGCCCTTGTGTCAAGGGCGTGGAGGGTGGGGTGGCGACAGGGGGAGAGGGGTCCTTGCACACTGGGGGCCTGCAGCCTCCAGGAGAGCGCACACGTGGAGCACGGAGGACCGGGAGCATGCAACTGAGGAAGGTAGAAAAGCGGCGCCTGACACATTGTTGCAGGTTAGCCCACCGCGCCTGCTGGCTCGTTGCTGGCTGCTGAACTAACATCTAAGGAAGCACCAGACAACACTGCAAGCAGTTTATAGAAATGGCCTCTTTGAAGAAGGCATGATGATTGTCCCCATTTTCTTGATGAGAAAACTGAGGCCAGAGAGGTAAAATAACTTGGTGGGTCCCCAGGTGGCTCCCTGTTGCCCACACCTGGCCACACCTCTTGGCGCTGACCCTCTGCTCTTTCCCCACAACACGCACGAATAAATGGAGTTGTTATTATTTCCATGGCCAATGGCCGTGACCTTGGACCACAGGCCCGGGGCTGGGTTCCCTGGGCTGGCATCCTCCCTGTGATGAACAGAACTGAGCCACACTCATGGGCTGTCCTCGCTGACAGCTGAGGCCACAGACGCCAAGCTGAGGCTCGGAGCTATTTCTGTACGGGATGACTTGGGGCTTCCTCCCGGATCTCTTAAAAATAAAGGGGTTATCATGCCTCAGACTCCTTCCTCCACACGAGGAACCCTGACATGATTTCTGGGGAAGGCCGGAGCCCCCAGGCCTCTCTGGGCCCAGCGAGGACTTATCTCCAAGCTCAGCGGGCCGGCAGGAAGGCAGCGAAGCGACCGCTGTGGGAGGCTCTTCCTGCCCCAGAAGCCCCTTTTGGGAGCAGCAGGGGGTGTGGCCCCTGACTCAGGGGCGTCAATCACCCCGGGTGCCTGGGCTGCGGTAGCCCATCAGACTCTGAGGGGAATCAGAAATCAGGGAGCAGAGAGCGTTCTGGGGAAGCTTCCGCCAGCCTCTGCTCCCAGCCCTCCCACTATGCCCAGCGTGACCCTATCTCTGTCTGTGGCCCACTGCCACTCAGGGCTGCTGGGGCACCTGTCTCCACTACAGCCCCTGCAGGGACAGGGCACCTGAAGGTCAGGGCACTCTGCAGGCGCAGTGAAGGGTGATGACCCAGGCTGCTGTGGCCACCCCTCCCCACCAGGGTCCACTCTGCCACAGAGGAGGGCTGTGGGCAGCCAGCCCAGCCCCTTGGGGATTTCTTCCCACCTTATAGGCCTCAGACATTCGGTCCCATGCAGGACAACTCCTCTCGGGGTGGTCAAGCATTTGCTGGGTGTCCACCCTGGGCTGAGCCCTGGGGGGAGGGGGTCAAGACCCAGGTGAGAGATACCTAGGGGATGCTGGGGAGCTGGGAGGTCACCAAGCCCAACCCGGGGTCAGGGAAGTTTTCCTGGAGGAAGCAGGCATCTGAAAGACGAAAATAATTTGATCTGTCGAAAGTGGAGAGGCAACCCCACACCAACCAAATGGGGGGTGCGAGGCCCAGGGTCTGCCCCAGCTCCACTCTGTCCTGCCAGGAGAGCCGCAGGGGGCAGCCAGCGCCACTCTCCGGGCTACTGGGGGCCAACGTGTAAAGCAGGGTGGCCTAGTAGGGTCCATGTTCACCCTAGCTCACAGTTGCCTCTCAGGGTCCCTGCCATCCAGTCCCTGAAGGCTGACAAGATGCCACCTACGGCCAGCCCTCAGGGTAAGGTCCTTGAGCTGAACATCCGAAGGGCAGTTTGGCAGAACAACAATCTTAGCTGGAAACCGTCACAGCTAGGGGTTTCCTCCCCAGCGCCCCTCTGCGGCCTCAGACTTATCGCTGTGCTCCAGCTGCCGCGCCCCCGGCCCCTCCAACCACCTCCCCCGGATGATTCAGCAAATCTTCCCTCCCTGGGGGGAGAAACAAGGATGAAAAAATCACACTGTCAGATTACAAAGCCCCAACTGTAGGGCAGGCCCCTGGCAGGGCGATAAGGGACCCACCCGCTCCCCTCAAAGCCCCTCTGGCAGCTAATCCTTCCAAAGCAGCAGGGGGCTGCCGCAGGTGTGGAGGCCTGGCCTCCAGGAAGTCCGGGGGTCAGACGGGCCGTTGGGTGGTGGCCCGGTGGCTGGTGGCCGGGCCACCTCGAAGAAAGCCAGGCAAAGAGGAAGCACCCTGGGCAGGCACTGGTGTGGTCATCCCACCCCCAGCGGGGAGGGAGAAGGAGAAGGGTGGGGGCCTTCTCAGAAAGTTCACTGGGAGGGCGCCCACGAACACCCTCCACCCAATCCCTCTGCAGACTGGGCCTGCAGCCCGCACAAGCCCCCGGTGTGCGGGGCGGCCGTCCTCAGGCAGGGAGGAGCCTCCAAAGCCCACTCAGCCACCTCGCCCCTGGACAGTCTCCGGGTCAGCCCTGGCTTCCAGGCCCCACCCAGCTCTGGACTTGGGCAGAGGCTTGGGACTGAGGCCACCACGCATCCTTGACTGGTAGAGACGGATGGACAGAAGGACGGGTCCGAAGCCAGGCCTCGTGCAGAGCTGTGACCTAGCCAAGTCATTTCTCTGCTCTGGACCCCTTGCTTGTCTGCAAAGTGAGAGGGATAGCCCACCCTGACCCCCTCAGGGCTGTCCCGAGGGTCAAGGTTCACCGGACAGGTTGGAAATGGGAGGGGGCGGTGGGGGGCGTCTTGGGGACAAGTGTTCACACAGTGCCTGGCATGTGGCACTAAGTGTCGGCCACCTTCTCCTCTTTTATCTGGGGGAGCTTCCTCAGGTCATTTCTCAGGAAACCGTGAAGGTGGCCGGAGTGGAGTAGGTAAAGAGACAGTGTGCCCTTGTGATACTGGGGAAGTCCCTTTACTCCTCAGGGGCCTGAAGACACAAAGGAAGGTGGCTACTCCGCACGAGGCCTATGGTGGTCCCTTTATACTCTGGAGCGTTGCAAAACACCAGCTGTTCGCTGGGTGTGCTCGACCCCAGGTGCCGAGCCCGAGAGAACCAGCGGGCTTCCTGTGCGCAGCATCCACAGCAGCCAAAAGGGGAAGCAACTCAAGTGTCCATCGATGATGGATGGCAGATGAGCAACGGTGGTCTGTCCACCAGTGGGACACTCCTCAGCCGTAAGAAGGAAGGAACTTCCGACACCTGCTGTGGCCCGGGTGAGCCCCGAGGACCCGACGGACCCAACGCCAAGTGGGATAAGCCAGTCACAGAGGGACTGATACTGTGGGACTCCGCCCACAGGAGGGCCCTAGAATAGGCAAGTTTATAGAGACAGAAAGTAGCAGGGTGGTTGCTGGGGGTGCAGGTGGGGGTGGAAAGTTACTGTTTAACAGGTAAAGTTTCAGTTCTGCTAGACACGCAAAGGGTTCTGGAGACGGAAGGTGGCGGCTGCACAAGGCTGGGAATGGATTTTTTTTTTTTTAAGAGGAGAGAAACATCAATGTGTGGTTGCCTCTTGCTCACCCCCTACTGGGAGCCCCACCTGGCCTGCAACCCAGGCATGTGCCCTGACCAGGAATCAAACCAGTGACCCTTTGGTTGGCAGGCTGGTGGTAAATCCACTGAGCCACACCAGCCAGGGCAGAATGTATTTTTAATGCCACTGAATTGCGCACTTAAAATGGTTAAAGTGGCAATTTTATCTTAAGTATATTTTAGCACCATAAAAAAAAAATAAAGCTGGAGCCCGGCCCCAAACAACTCAGGGTCCAGCAGCAGAGGCAGCAGGAGATGGCCCGAGACTGAGGCCAAAAACAGGCAGCCTCCGTGAGGGGCCTCGGGCGGCGTGAGAGCGCCAGGGACCGAGCACCCACGAGGCAGCCATGTCAGGACCCTTACCCCCTCCCCTTTCGTCCAGGCTGGCTTTGCCTGCCTCTGGGTCTCCCAGAACGCTGTCCCCTCTGCCAGAAGGCGGTTCCCTCATTTCTGCACCAGGTGGCTCCTTCTTTACTCTGTTTCCCCCACATAACCTACAAGGAGGTCTGCCTTGCCTGGTGCAGGCACTCCCAGCCCCCGGGCTTCCCCGAGATGCTGAGCACAGCTCTCATCAGAGAGCTGTGTGTGCCCTTGTCGGGACATGTTCCCTGAAGCACCCAGCAGATAAATACCTTGCGATGGATGGACGGACAGACAGATGGACAGATGGATGGCAAGCAAACTCATGGGCCTGCTCCCTTCCCACCCCCAGGGACTGGTGCATGGTGAGGGCCTAGGGCTGGTGCTGGTGGCTCCCTAATCTTCTGCCCAGCACTGTGGACTGCAGCTCAGAACCAGGCCGGCGTACACTGTGCACCCGTGTAAGAACTGCTTCACCCCGTGCCCCCCGGCTCTGAGCTGCACCCGGGGGCAGCTCCCCTCTCAGCCCAGCGCTTCCCAGCCGATTCACAGCGTAGAACGTAGAACGCAGGTGCCTGCTGGGCCAAAAGCTGGGCTGAACTTGAAGGTACCTCTTTCCAAAGGCTTTTCAATCCAAAGGCACACCTGCCCAGGGAATCGGGGGCTGTGCTGAGGGGGCTGCGAGGGAGCGAGGGTCCAGGGGACGGAAAGGGGCAGGATCAGGGCACTGGCCCCTCCCTCTTCAGCCCCACCCACTGCCCCCTCTCCTCCTTCTCCCCATCTGTCCTTCCTTCTTCCTGGTCATTCCTGCCATGTCTGGGGTTCCCTGAACGCCCCTCTGCAGCAGACACCCCGGCTGGTCTGCCTAGTCATCCAGGCCCATGACCCCTGGGTCGGTCTCAGTCCTGGTGGGGGCAGGGAAGGGACAGCACCCCTGTGGGGAGGGGCATGGCCCCTGGGGCTGCATTGTTAGGCATGCGGGTCAGTTCGTGTGGGTTACTGAAGCGCTCATTCCTTAGCCAACACCCCCTAGGTGTCTGTAGGTCTGTCAGTCTGTGAAAGGGTTAGGCCAGAAACGGGGCCAAAGAGATCCTGCCATCAACAATCAGGAGGGCGTCCTGGACAAGAGCTTCTTCAAAGTGGGGGGTGGGCCCCCTTCCAGAGGTTACTCCGAGCTGAAGTGGAGGATGGAGGCAAAGGCATCAAGGCGGGGGAGGGGACGAATCGCAAGGTTAGGAATTTGGGGGCAGGGGAGCAGGATCCCCAGAATCTGTTAAAGGAGTTGGACAGATGGTTTGGGTACCCCCCAGCAGTGGGGAGCCATGCAGGTCTGAGGGGGCTGCTCTGCGTATGTATGAGGGAAAGAAGCCCCCCCCCCACCCCCCGCCAGCTTCTGGAGCAGGGGGGCAGGGGGCGGCAATGACACAGCCCCAGTGGGGCACCGGGAGGTGGGGCTGCTAGGGGGTCGGGGTGAAACAGCTCCAGGTCTGGCCTCAGCAGTTGCAGCCCCAGGGGAAGAACATTCATGGGACAAAATCGAAGGCGCTCGCCCCTTTCAACCTGGGGCCCCTCCCTGACAGGTACCCCAGGTGGGAACAGACACCCCACAGTGATTCACAGCTGCGCTGTGTTTACAGAAGGCTGGAAACAACCTAAGTGTCCCTGCCCTGGGGTGACAAAGGAACCGTGGTTCAGCCACACGGCGGAACACTGGGCGTCGGTCTGGAAATGAGGAAGCGCATGGGAACTGCTGGAGTAATTTCCACGGTAGCCGGGGGCCAGTGAGGACGGAGGAGACGGAGGGCAGCAGCGCTAAGGTGGCTTCCACGGACAGAGTCACGCTGTCGCCTCCGGGGAAGCCCGTGGAGACACAGGCAGCTACTCACTAGAGGGGGGAGAGCATGGCAAGCCCGTGGGTGGGCCGGCTGTTGGCTTTTCAAGAGGGTGGAGAACACGGACCGATTTTGTTTCCAGCTAGGCAGATTATCTCCGGAAGGATGGCCTTAGTCACCTCCAGAGAAAAAACAGTCTTCACTCTGTGGAATAGGCGTGGGAGAGAGACCTTTTCACCACCAGACTGCGGTGTCTTGGATTTGGGGTCACGGGGATCTAGTTGCCCATCCTCCTGAAATGGGGACACATGTGGATGTAGTCACGTCGGGAGGGGAAGTGAGCTCAATGAGGTGATGGAAAGGTGGGAAGAGAGATGGGACCTGGGATTTGGAAGGTGGAGCTGACCCTGCCCCTGCAGATGGAGGCAGGGTACCAGGGAGGGTGGGACTCCAGGGTGGCCCCACATTCCTGGTGCTGCCATTCCCGAGAAGCCCGAGAAGGGGGATCCTGCAGGACAGCCAGCATGAATCCCGGGGGGGCAGCATTTTCTTTCTCCCCCTTTTGAGAGGAGTGCTGGCGTGAACCCTGGGGGAGGGCAGACTGTCCCAGATCCTTCCTATCCCCCTTCTGGAGCAATTTTGCTTTGTGGGGGGATCTTAGGGGAAGGGCACACCCCCAGCACCACCCTTGCCTGTCCGAGGGAGCCCTGGGCTCAGATGCCTTCGTGTCACCCCCCAGAGCCTTGGGCCCCCATGTGCTTCTCCCGCTCGATCGGTGAGCTTGTTTGCTGTTGAGGATTGGGGAATTCTTTGGGTGGTTGAAATATTGTGAATCATCGCTGAGGGGGGACCGCATCCATACACCTGCCATTTCACTGAGTCAGGCACCTACAATGGGTGTGTTTTATTGCACGTACATTGCACCCCAATAAAGCTGATTTAAAGTACACACAAACACACTCACACTATATGAAGTATATACACGTATGCCATGGTAACAACAGCAGAAAAGGCAAGAGGGGTCTAAGCGTGTCTTCACATGGTCACAGACGTGGTAACAATATTAACTTATAATTGACTTGAATAAACCAAGGATTCATATTATAATTTCCAGGGTAAGCAGCAAAAGGCAAATTAAAAATAAAACATAATTAATATAAAGGGGGAAGAGAAAGGGGAGGAAAAGGACACAGCAGGGGCGAGTAGAAAACGAATAGTAATAGGAAACTTAAATACAGGGTGGGCAGAAGTAGGTGTACAGTTGTGAGTACGCCAAGCAACGTATTCTTGTATTCGCGTTTACTGCCGTGCTGTCTTCCGCACAGGCAACCGTCAACTTTCCCCGGCCGTGCATCGGCATTACATTAAATACAAAACAACTCAACACTCCAGTTCACAGACAAAAGGTACTAGACAGAAGGTCAAAGAGACACACACAACTGCATCCTGCCTACAAGAGACGGACTTCAAATGCAAGGACACGGAAGGATGGAAGAGAAAGGAGGAGAGATCTGAGCCGTGCAAACAGCAGCCAGGACGAGGCCCCTGCAGCGGTGTTCATGTCACATCACTAAGACTTCCCCAGGAAAAAAGGGAACCTCCGTGACGATTGAAGGGTCTCCTGCCAGGGACAGGTGGCATTTCTGTGACATGTGTGCACAGCATGGACCTCGGCTGCAAACAAAGCAACGCGGAGAAAAGGAAGAGGAGAAACTGGCGAGTGGGAAGTTTCAGCACATCTCTCATGGAATGAGCAGGCACACTCACACGCGCACGCACACCTGGAAGGCTCTAGAACTCTGCACCTGGCACCTGCAGAACGCCTGTACCTGGAACGTTTGCTGACGTACCTGCAACACGTAACAAGACCGACCGCCGGTCGGCCACAAAGCAAGTCCTCACGTGTTAAAGGAGGGTTGAAACTACAGGCCTCTGACACCCGACTAGCTGGGATCAAGCCAGAAATCAACAACTGAGACAGTTTTACAATCCCCCAGTGTCTGGATATTAACCAACAGACCTCTAAGTGACCCACACGTCAAAAACCCAAAGGGAACGACCATGGCTGTTGGAAGCATCTCACCTGAGGGGAGAGGAAGGAGAAAGGGCGGGGGCACCATTTCCGGTTCCAGAGAGGGTAGAGACCCTCGGAGACGGTTCGCTTTCAGTAGGAAATCGTGTAAAGCCACCGATCCCTCCACAATGGAAACACGGGATGAACTGAAAAATTACAAAGCTTCTAGGGGAGAATACTTCCATGAACTCGAGATAGGAAAGGATTTTTTAGGGCACTGTACAGGGAACCATAATCATAAAGGGAACAGGGGCTTCTGAGATACAGGCAACAGATGTTCTATTGCTTGATCTGGGCAGAGGTGGGGGCGGGGGCGCGGCCGCGGGCGTTCCATCTGGTCATGATGCATCCAGACGCACACTCAGGTTATGCTTTCCGATCTGGACGTTATCCTTCCACTAAAGAGCTAGTTTTTATCAAAGAAAGCGACCTCTCCAACACCCACGAGGGGAGGAGCAACAGCGAATTGGGGCAGAAGAGTCAGAGAGAGGCTGTCCCTCCTCACCCCCGCAGGAAGCCAGGAGGAGGTGTGGGGGATGGGCTTCACACCTTGCAAAACTGAAACTGTCCCCAAAACATTGTTTTCCTCTCACCCCAGGTCCTGGCAACTACCGTCTTACTTCCAGTCTCTAACGGTTTGTCTTGTCTGCGATGTCCCATAAAAGCAACCATTCTGTGTCCCTCTGTGACTGGCTTATTTCCTTAGCAGAATGTCCCCCGTGTCCATCCATGTTGTAGCATGTGTCATAATTTCCTTCTTTTTAAGGCTGAATAATATTCCATAGTCTGGGTAGATCACTTTTTGTTTATACAGTCTCCCTATGGGCGGACCTGAGCAGGACCAGGTTGCTGACCCCACCCCCACCCAGCACAGGCCTCACAGGAGGCTCCGCCCCCCGCGCCCCAGCCCACTTCTCTCCTTCAGCGGCCTCTTTGCGTTTCCTTGCAGGTGCCATGGGCATTGGTGAGCACCAGGTGGCGGTGTTGCCCATGGATGCTCCGTCGCCATCTGGTGGCCAAAAGTGAACACTACGTCTTCTCCCCCGTCCTTAGGATGCAGGGAGAATCCAGCCCCGGCTAGGGAATGTTGAACCCCCACTGTGTGCTTGACAGCCTGACCAGCGGCCCAGGAAGGAATATTCAGATTCTGGGGCCCAAAGAAAGCATTTTCCAGAGCCCTTTTTGCCCTCAGTTAATACAGGATCTGTAACCCCCCTACTTCAGTTCCCCCCACAGAAGGGGCTGCCCAGCCAGTATTCAGACCTTGAACCAGAGTCAAACGTGGGGGTGTCAGGCTGCTCCCTGACCCTGTCCTGTGGGACTTGGCCCTGCCAATCAGCTAGCAGCCCCTTTCCAAGGCCCAGGGTGCCTCTGTGGACAGGACTGCTGTGTCTCAGCCAGGGAGCAGGGCAGGGACAGCCAAGAGCTGGGTCCCAGCCCTCCTTAGTGCTTGGGTGCGTGAGGTACCAGCCACCCCTCACTCCCACCCCGGGAGTCCAACTGCACAGGATGGAGAACTTACTTTGTGACTCCCTGGAGGCATGCTGGGAAACGCACCTGCAGGGCTGACCGCAGGAAGACAGTTTCCTCCTTGGGGCCTCCTCCCTTGGCCTTGCTTAAATGTTTCATTTGCTTGCCATCTGCCTCCACTAATCAGATGAGCTGTGCCAGGGTGGGGGCGCACCGGCATTGTCTGAGCCGCGCACTGGGTCCTGCACACAGTGGGTGCTGGGGAGCGCTTGTTAAAGGACCGGGTGCAACACAGCCACCCAGGCCTCGCGCGTGGCACTTAATGCTCCACGGGGATGATGGGGGTGAGGCAGCCGCTCAGAGGGAGCCTCCGGCCTGGGAAGCGGGACTCTCTGACCTCATGAAAGGGCTAAGGGGGGAGCATGTCTGCCACACAAGGAATGGCTTCGAGTAACTCGAGAAACTGCAGACATGACAGAAAACGACCTGACTCAGAAACGAAAACCAAAAGTGCGTTGGAGACTCAGGGACTCTGCCCTCCAGCATCAGTGTCCCGCGGCTGCTGTGAGAAATTCCCTCAAACCGGGCGGCTCACCACCCATCAGAAACAGATTCTCCCAGTTCTGGAGACTGGAAGTCCCAAATCCAGGTGTGGCAGCTCCCTCTGGTGGCTCTGGGGGAGGGTCCTTCCTGCCTCTCCCAGCACCCCCACTGGTGTCCATGCCACTCCCAACTCCACCTCTGCGGTCACATTGCCTCCTCTTCACGGTGTCCAGTCCCCTCTGCCTGTTTTCTAACAACACCTGTCATTGGATTTAGGGCCCAGCTGGACGATCCAGGAAGATCCCCCCATCTCCAACACCTTTGCTGAATCTCATCCGCAGAGACCCTTTTCCCAGGCAAGGCCGCGGGTACAGGCTGCCGGAGGTGGGGCGTGGACCCATCTCTAGTGCACAGCATGCCGCATGTGAGGGTTTGGTACCTACTCATCATGTCTCCCTTCTCCAGGGAGCTGTTGTCAGGGCAGGTGAACACTGAGCAGGATGAAGCGCAGTCAGTAGGGTTGGGGGCGGGTCACTGGAGACAGGGCCAGAGTGAGATTTCATACCCCAGAGTCACTCCTGCTCCATAAGGAGAGCAGATGAGAGCAGACAAAACTAGAGAGTCATCGGATTGGGGGGAGGGGGCTCAGGACCTCAGTGGGCTCACAGAGGCTCTAGGAGGTTTGGAACCACCTTTGCAGGCTCAGAAACTCAATTTCTTCAACACCTAGAGGCAGAGGTGCCATATTTAGCAGACAGAAGTGCACTAGCTAAGTCAATTCCAGACAGTGAACAGACTTTGGTGTAAGTGTGACTCCCACACTACATAGAATTCCAATGTAACCTTGCATGTAATCTTTCGTCAGTCAACTCCACCATGACAGAATCCCCAGGGCTGACTCACATGTACCAGACTCACAGGGGTCTGATGAAAACACACCATTTTATTAATTTGCTATTGCAGGCAGGGTATAATGCACTATTATGTACTAATTTACTATTAGTATACTTACTAATATACGTCTGTTACTCAGATTTTCCTTTCAGGAAAATTAAACCAGCCACCAGAAGATTGGTGAACACAGAATGAGGGTAAGTGAGAAGTTTAAAAGGAAATCTCATGTCAAGGCATGGAACTTCCGGAGACTGATCCTGGCCACGCTGCACAGAACACGCGCGTTCCCACTGGAAAGGGCAGGTCTGTTGGCTGAGTCCTCACTGTGCTCTCGGAGGGAACTTTCTTTCAAAATTTTGGGGTGCCCAGCCAAGTCTTCCCATTACAATACGACACATTTCACATTCAGGTTACACACTTTCCTTAAATCCACCTAGAACAACAAAGTAATCTTTTGATTCAGAAATCATTTCAGAAATGTGGGGTACTCATATCCAGAGGTCCCTTACTCTTACTGACTTTAATCTCTTCCTATCCTCAAATCTAGTCCCTTCTTTCCATTCTAATTGGCGTTCCCTGGCCCCAGGCAGCAACTCTTGCCTCTTACTTGGTTCATCAGAACCTACTTTTGCCCTCTCGCCCTCTCTGAGGTCCATTCTCTCCATGCCAGAGTCTTTCCCCTTGCCCTCCCCCCGCCCAGAGAGCAGGAGGAAGGGAGAGAAGGAGGGAAACATCAACGTGTGACAGATACATCATTTGGTCCCCTCTTTCACGCAACCATCTGGGGATCTGGATGGCAACCCAGGCATGTACCCCAACTGGAATCGAACCAGTGACCCTTTGGTTCACAGGTCGGTGCTCAATCCACTGAGCCACACCAGCCAGGGCCCAGCCAGAGGCTTTTAAACCCATAGTTTAGACAGTGGTACTCCCTACAAAGGCTCTCCATTGAACTCAGAAAAAGGCATATTTTGGGGGTCTGTCTGGCTTTTGTTGACCTCTGACCCCCTTCATCTATCCTGACTTCACTCCCTGTAATTTTTTTTTTTAAAGGGAAAAGGAGAAAGGGAGAGAGAAACATCAATGTAAGAGAGAAACACCCATCGATTGCCTCTAGTACACAGCCCGACTAGGGACCAAACCTGCAACCTAGGCATGTGCCCTGACTGGGAATCGAACCAGCGACCTTTCCCCATGTGGGATGATGCCCAACCACCTGAGCCACAACGGTCAGGGCTTTGCTTCCTACAGTTTTGTCTTCTACAATTTGTCAAGTAAGAAACGTCCAAACTTGCAAAGAATTTTTATAAGATTTGAGCCAAACTGACAATTAGCAGAGGGCAAGATCTCAAATGTTCCAGAGAGTGACAGATATGCCGTTTCTTTTATGCATTTGAAATTAAGAAGGGAATTTAAAGAAGATTACATGAGGATGTGCGAAAGCAAGGTACGGGATAATTAACAAGATTACGTGTTCCCTTCAGGGTGGTTACGCTTATTTTTCAAAGGTTTGTTAACTAGATGGACAAAAACAACGCACAGGACTTGCTTAATGCAAAGACAAATCTTTTGCTAAATTTATGCGCCTGGGGCGTGACTTCCACCAAGACCTGCCCATTCAGGAATTTAAGACCAGATCACCCCACGAGGTTACTTTCCCTAGAACCCCTTTCTCACTCACGACTTCCTTACATGGCCCCTGTCCGTGCTTCACGGTCCCCACACAGCTGCTCACGTAACGCTTCTCTCGGTTAGCTTCTGAGTATACGCAGCGCACTATCGGCGCTTAGTTAACTGCCTAAGAGATGAAGGACTGACGCGGGCATTGGCGAGCATTCAAAGTCCAATTCCTTCGAGCTCGCTATTTTCAGATAGAGCTCCCCACCTGGCTCCAGGCGCTGCTAGACACCCGTCCAGGGGAAGCAGAGGCTGCAAGAGTCGCGGTGGCCCCGGGCTCCAGGAAACCTCTCAGCGGACTCCGCGTCCCGGAAGTCAAATGGTTGCTGCGACCTTCCCTAAGAAGGTGCGCCGGAAGTCTGTTTCGGCTCGCCCCGAGCCGTCACTGGATGAAACCCAGAAAGGGGTGGAGACTCGGCCTAGTTCTGGTTCTTTATTGGCTAAAGCTATAGAACTGGAAGAAGGGGTGGAACCTGGCTTCCGCCTGACTGTTCATTGGCTAAAGTCTCGGCTCGGCCCTCAGGCCCTCATTGGCCTAAATCGAGAGCTGGGCGGTGTCCTACTATCCTACGGGTCCCTCGCTGGTAAGTGGAAGGGACAGGCCCTTGCCCCGCCCCTCGGGCAAGCCCCTCCATTTTAAAAACACAATGTTGAGAACAGAGTGATAGTTTAGCCCGAAGCAGTGGGGCCTTCGCTTGGGCGTTTGCTCCTCGTGGCCTTGCAGACTCCGCTCAGCCCAGGAGTATAGCGAGACCAGCGCGGTGAAGGAGGCTGGAACGAATCCTGTGTGGAACCAGTGAAGCGAGGCCTCTGGGAGCACGTGGAGGAACGGACCGCGGGGGGTCAGGTCGACTCTCTGGAATGGCAGCGGGGGCGGCCAACGCGGGGCCGAGGGTGGCCATCCCCGTGGATCTGCGGCGCGAGCGGCGCATGGTGTGCGTGGAGTACCCGGGCCTGGTGCGTGACGTGTCCAAGATGCTGCAGACCCTGGGCGGCGAGGAAGGCGTCTCTCGGGTGAGTCTCCGGGACCACAGGGGAGAGGCCGAATTGTGGTACCACGACCGGAGGGGCGGGGCCAGTGCGGTTTCCTTGACAACGGAGCTTTAGGCGGGCTCTGGTGCGGTCAGTGGGCGGGGCTTTGCTGGAGAGACCGCGAGGAATGGGCCCTTTTTCCCCTGGAAGGAGAGAGGGAAGGGGGTCCTCGGATGGACGCTTGAGCGCAGCTCATCTGCAGTCCTGCAGGATGTGCTAGGCTGCCACATCCTCTTTTCACAGTAGGAAACCGAGGCACGCCGAGATTAAGAACCGTGGACCGACGTGAGAGGGGCGAAGTGTTTTGTTATTAGGGTTAGAGATAGTAATAGTTAGCGACTTTACTGTACCAGGCTTTAGGGTCCTCATTAGAACCCTGCCAGGTGGGAACTGTCACTGTCCGCATTTTTGTTAAACTCTTTTTAAAAGATTTTATTTACTTTTAGAGAGAGGGGAGCGAGGGAGAAAGAGAGGGAGAGAAACATCCCTTTTGATTGGTTGCCCCTTGCACACTCCCAACTGGGGACCTGCCCCACTAGCCACACACGTGCCCTGACTGGGAATCTAACCTGCGTGCGACCTTTCAGTTCCTAGACTGATGCTCAGTCCACTGAGCCACACCAGCCAGATTTGTCCACATTTTACAAGGAAACTGAGGCAACTTGCTCCATGTCACCCCAGAAATAGGGCAGCTGGGATGAACTCTTACCTTGTGCCAGGCTGTGTAAGCGCTTCCCACGCACCGTCTCTTCCGTACAGAGGCCTTCACTGACAGCCCTAACATGGCCTCTAGCAGTGACTCTCTGCCTCCTCAAACTGTCAGTTCCAACCAGAAATCATACTTTAGGGTGCTCATTGTCCCTCGTGGCCTCTTGGCTCCAAGATTGTAAACGCCATGACGGTAGGACCTGGTCTCTCTGGTTCGCCACTGTAGCCCTAAATCCGTACGAGGAGTGCCTGCTCCCAAAGCCCCGTCAGATGCATGACTGAGGCTCCCCAGCAAGGCAGTGAGCTGGGTACAGGTGTCACTCCCACTTCGCAGGTCGAGGCGGGGTCAAGCAAGCTCCCAGATGGTGCAGTGAGGACTTGAACGCACACATGCCTCCTCTCTGAAGTGACCCCCCCCTCTTTTTTTAAAGATTGTATTTATTTATTTTTAGAGAGGGAAAGGGAGGGAGAAAGAGAGAGAAAATATCAGTGTGTGGTTGCTTCTCATGTGGCCCCCACTGGGGACCTGGCCCACAACCTAGGCATGTGCTTTGACTGGGAATCGAACCGGCGACCCTTTGGTTCGCAGCCTGCACTCAATCTACTGAGCCACACCAGCCAGGGCTGAAGTCTGACCTCTTAACTGCTGGTTCCTCATCCTGTGTGAATATTGAAAAAACCCTGAGCCCGTCACTGAGCACAGGAGGCTAGTAGAGGCCCGTCGGTCAGCTTTTGTTCTGCCCTGAGTGACTGACTTCACTGTGGCACTCACAGGGCCCCCACTCTCACTGACACCAATTTTCTGTACCAAACCGCCATCCAGTGTGCGCCTTTTGGGAAGAGGCTGCTTATTCATTAATTTCTGTGTTTCTTGAGGACGTCCCCTGTGCCAGGCCCCCGGCTGGGGCCGTCCCCAGCCCAGCAGTCTCAGACACCGGCATCCCGGAGAGGAGATTTCTGAGAGGCGGGGCTCCTCCTCACGTCCTTCTTTCTCTGACCGTTTGCTGAGCACCTACTAAGAACCAAGCCCTGTCCCGGTGCTGGGAGCCAGCACACGAGGAAGCAGGTGGCCTAGGCCCACTGAGCATTGTTGGCACTTCTGTATGCGCACAGCCGACACTCCATGTCCGGCAGGCACTCACATGCAGGTGACACACGTTGAGTGTCTGCCGTGAGCGAGGTGCCGGGCTGAGTGCTACACACGTATTCTCATTTAATCATCGTGACGCGCCTCTCAGTAGGTGCCCTTGTGGTCGTTTAAGGAGAAGGAACCCAGGCTTGCAAAGGACAAGCAGCAGGCAGTCAGAGCCAGCGTGCTTAATCCAGCGATGGGTTCACTCCCTCTTGGACCTAGGACATTGGCACGTGAGACTGAATACTGAGACCCTGGAGTGGGCAGTCAGCTCCCAGACTAGGGCAAGTTGCCTCAGTCACGTCCCCCATAAACTCGGTAACTCCCCCGCAAAGCGCCGCCAGAAGAGCCTCGTGATTCCCGGTGCCGACTGGGGCTCTTGCCCGGGCCGGCTTTGCTTACCTGGCAGTTTCTGCCTCCAGCTCCACCCACAGCCGCTGAGAAGGGGACGACCCCCATTTACCCTGTCAGATAAAAACTAACATGCTGGGGCAAGAGAAGTGGGTCTTTAGGGGACTAAGAGCTCAGAAGGAAGCGCGGGCTGCCTGGGTCAGCAGCAGGCTTTTGTTGAGGGCGGAGCAGATCCCTGCCGGCTGCTGAGCTGGCCACCCTTTGTCCGCTTGGCCTCGCCACAGATCTTCGCAGACCCCACCAAGAGGCTGGAGCTGTACTTCCGGCCCAAGGACCCCTACTGCCACCCCGTGTGTGCCAACCGCTTCAGCACCAGCAGCCTGCTGCTCCGGGTTCGGAGGAAGACGAAGCGGCAGGAGGGGGTGCCGGGGCCCGAGGCCCACCCTGAGGTCACGGTCGACGTGGAGGCTGTTGGCATCGTCTGCACTGTCTACAAATTCCAAGGTAACCCCAAACTGCATTCTCACCCCACTGGGTTCTTTCGGAGCCTGTGTCCCCACTTCCTTCAGGAACCTGAGGGCCAGCCACACGGTGAAGTGAGCTGGGAGTGCGTAGGCGTGGGGGGCCGGAGGTGAGAGAGCTGCTTCCCTTCAGCCGACAGCTCCGTGCAGACCGCCCCCAATTTCTGCACCCTTCGGAGAAGCTAGGGCTCCGTGAGACATGTCTTCACATTTGAAGTGCTTCTGTGGGGCCAAGAAAAACCGGGCAGCAGCCCCCAGTGCTGGGGGGCCTTCTCTCGTCTTCACTGCTGCTCCTGTTGCCTCCCCTCGGAAGCCTCCCCAGATCACCTCTTCCCCTTGGGACCTTCTGTTTCTTGAACCCTTAGCCAACTGGATGTCTCCCGTGGGGCCCTCAGTCAAGTTTGCTTCTCACGGGGAGCCGTGTGAGGAGGCCGTAAGGTGGGTTGCGGGGCTGTGGGGGGTGGCGGCGAGACGACATGGCCTCCCTGAGCTTCTCCGGGCAGGTCACTGGGCCTCCTCCGCCTCCGTCTCCGTGTCTGGATGGCGGGGCCCTGAGTTTGCTAGGCCCTGGTGAAGATTCGGGGAGATGATGCCCACTGCGGGGCTGGCCCACCATGCGGGGGATGCTCAGAAACGCCCAGTTGCAGCTGCGGCTCTCAGAATCTGAACAGAGTGGCCTGTGTGGAAGTGGGAGGGGATGGAAAGAGAAAAGAGACGAAAACAGGACCTGGGGCCGAGGGGCTGGGCATGTAACTGTCAGTCATCCTGGTGGAACGTGGTGCTTACCAAAGATGCTGTCTTCGCTGGGCCTAGCTTCTCGGGGGTTTCATCTCCCGTCTCTCGCTGAGCCACACCTCACTGTCAGTGGCTCCTGCCTCACCTGGGGGCCTGTTAGAAACGCAGCCTCTCAGAGTCTGCCTTTGACAAGACCCCGGGTGAGTCCCGTGCACCTTACACTTTCAGAAGCGCTGCCCCAGGCTTGACTGTCACGTGTCACTAACCCTCTCCCAGCCCCAAATGCTCTTTGTCCGAGCGCCCTGTGGTGCGAGGAGCTGAGCAGATGGAAGCATTTTGAAGGGTGTGGTTTCTGCTCCTGCCACCAGGGCCCGGCAGCCTCCCCTGCCAGGCTTGCTCAGCACCTGCCCAAGAAGACATGGGTGTGGGTGCGCGGCAGCGGCCCCTTCCTCAGCAGGGGTAATAAGGAGAGCTGTCCCTGGCTGCGGCGTCAGCCGTCTGTCTGCCTCTCTCCAGGAATGTCAGACTTCCAGTACTTGGCTGTGCACACAGAGGAGGGCGGCAGGCACACGTCCATGTACGACAGAGTGCTCATGCTCAGGCCCGAGAAGGAGGCCTTCTTCCATCAGGAGCTGCCGCTCTACGTCCCCCCGCCCATCTTCTCCCGGCTGGACACCCCAGCGGACTACTTCTATCGGCCAGAGACACAGCACCGGTGAGCCCCTCCCCCACACCGTCAGGGTCAGAGCAAGCGCCCTGTGGTCAGAGGCTTGCCGTCAGCCTGTCAGACCTCAGCTGCTCACCTCGAAGGTGGGACAGTGAGTACCCACCCAACAGGGGCATTAGGGTTAGATTTAAAGTGCTCGAGAAGCCGTGGCTGGTGTGGCTCAGCGTCGTTGCGTAAACCGAAAGGCTGCAGTTCGATTCCTGATTAGGGCACGCATGGGTTCCGTCCCCCGTCCAGGTGTGTGCGAAAAGGCAGCCCGTCGATGTTTCTCTCCCACGTCCACGGATCTCTCCCTCCCTCCTTCCCTCCCCCTTTAAAATCGATAGGCGTGTCCTCGGGTGGGGGTTAAGAAAAGAGTAAAAGCTCGGGAAGTTTCAGTGCATGGCCAAGCACAGAGAAAGCCCTTGGCGAGTGGTGGCCCGTGTGCTCCTGATACTACCTAAGAAATTCCATTCGTGAGCGTTCCCTGTGAGCCCAGCCCTTTTCTGCCACTGCCATCCCCTCTGGGCCTCCCTGTCCCCGTCCGTGCGGGTGGCTTTGTGGCCCGTCTCCCTCTGCCATACTCCCCTCCAGTGCCAGCCCCAGCTTGCCCAGCTGTGTGTCATTGCTGCTGTCGGGGCCGTGACCTTGCTTACTGTGCACTTGGTCCGCCTGTCTGCTTGTGAGGACAAGCTCCTGAGCACAGGGACACGTGTCTCTCAACTCGGGGCTGCTCTGGCACAGAGAGGTCGAAAAGCCAGACGAACGCTTGTCAGAGTCCACGTCACAACCTGTCCCCCAGCCCCGCCTCCACGCACCCCTGTAAGACCACGTGCTGGTGCTGGGTGTGTGTCAGTGAAAGGAATTCCTTCACTGAGAGACCATCCTGACAGTGAAGAGGGACCTGGGGGGCATGGGTGTGGCAGGCTTGGGCGTGTCTGGTGGTGGCTGTGCAGTGCATCCCAGACCCCCGGTGACAGTAAGGAGGGGTTTCCCTTGTATAAAAGCCATGAGGGAGTAGTGCAGGCAATAGTGCAGGAAAAGGGACAGCCTGAGTCTGAAAATACCGGTTCGGGCGCAACAACACGACCGCCTCCTCAGCCAGTGTTCAGGCGTCTCCGCGAGAGAGGCCCCGTGCGCGTGGGCCAGCGGGGATGCGGGGTCCGTGACTGGCTGGGAACCCCGACCTTCTGACCCCTGGGCCTTGGTCATTGCCGCACTGTCCATATTTTTGCATGCTTCGGCTTTCTAATACTTCTTATTTTTTTAAGTTTTTATTTATTTATTTTTAGAGAGAGAAGAGGGGAGGGAGGAAGAGGGAGAGAAACATCAGTGTGTGGTTGCCTCTCATGTGCCCCCCACTGGGGACCTGGCCCACAGCCCAGGCATGTGCCCTGACTGGGAATAGAACTGGTGACCCTTTGGTTCACAGGCTGGCATTCAATCCGCTGAGCCACGCCAGCCAGGGCAAAACTTTTTAAGTGTCTCAAGTTCAGTGTAAGCTCCCTGAAGGGAGCGATTTGGTTTCTGTCCTCTGTCGTGTCCCTGTCGTCTAGCACAGCCAGGCCCGGGAGAGGCATTCTGCAAATAAGTGTGAGCCCCGTGAATGAAGCTGCAGGGTAGCAAGGTTGGGAAAAACAGACACGCAAAAGGAGAGGGGCAGTTTGAAAAGTGGCCCATAGGTGGTAGTATTTGTTAAAGGATCATTTATAGCAAGTTTTAAGCTTCCAAAAACGTGGGGGGTTTTAGCACCTGCTGACTTGGTAGCCGAGGGTCACCGCCCTTCTGGCCAGCTGGGAACTGCCAGCTGTGCTCAAGGCCACGGCCCCGCACCTCCAGAGGCAGCGACACTGGTGACGAGGGGCCCTGCAGACCCGGCCCCGGTCCCTGTACCCCTTGGGGGCCTTGTTGGCCCCACACCATGGAGAGTGAATCAGGCTGCCGCCTTTGGACTTGAAGACCTGTCTCCAAAAGTGTGCCTCTCAAGGTACAGAGAAACAGACCCCGCCCCCCCAAAGGGCCACCAAGCATGAGGCCGACTTTTGTGGCGAGCAGTCTGGCAGAATCTACTGTGATTTTAGACACTCTTTTCATTCTCGCCGAGCAGCTCCGCCTGTAGGAGTGGATCCCACAGCGACTCTCACCTGAGAGCTGGAGGGTGCAGCCCAAGAGTGTTTGCTGACTGACTGTGGCAGCAGCAAGACCAGAGAGCCCAGGGGGTGGGGAGCAGCCCAGCCGGCCGGTGCCTCGCAGTGGGTGGCCCAAAGCCCAGCCTCTCCCAGCAGCTCTGTCTTCGAGGGCAACAGAGTGTGTATGCCTCCCTGCGCTGTGGGGGGCTCAGGGACAGCGGATTTTCAAAATACAACAGTGAGTGCCTGGCAGAGCTCGCTAAGATAAATGAATCAGCGGTCGGTCCCTTAGTGGGGACATGGTTGGTTAAATTACAGCCCATCGATCCGAGGGGACACCATGCAGCCTTTAAGAGTGTGGGCTGGAGGACTGATGGGCGGCACGTCCAGGGTACCTTGCTCTGTGAAAAAGGCAGGGTGTAGAGCAGATTCTATGGTATAAAAATAAATGGGTATGATACTAGAAGCCTGGAAAAATCTGGAAGATTGGGCCCCAACAGTTATCTCTGGGAACTTTCTCTTACCTAATTAAATATTGCCTTCAACAAGTACTGACCGCCGGGTGTGGCCCCACACCGTCCCGGAGCCTAGCGTCAGGGAGAACAGGACAGATGAGCTTCTGGGCTGGGGAACTGGATGGAACACGGGTGACTGATAAGTGTCCAGATGTGGGTGTGACAGAAGAGGAAAGGGGACTGAGTCAGATGGGCAGGGAGTGGGATGGGGGCTGAGAGTGTCAGAGAGGGCTCTTGGAGGGGCTGACATTTGAAACAGAGCGCACTGTGAGCAGGCGGAGACCCAGGAGAGCCTCCCAGACCAGGGGACTGACTCGGCAGAGAACAAAGGTTCAGGGCCAGTGACCTCAAAGCAGGGCAGAGGGAGGGCGGGGCGAGGGTCTCACCCGACTTGCTAAAGGGCCTGGATTTGTCCTAAGGGAAAAGTGCAATCTCCGTCTTTAAAAAAGCGTGTAATAGCCCCCTCAGACGTACCCACGCTAGAGAGAAGCATCTGCCAGACCCCCACCTGCAGCAGCAGCTCCAATGGCTGGCCGCCCTCCGCTGCGCGCTGCAGCTCCCCACCCCAGGTCTCGGGCCACGCTGAGGCCTGCCTCTGACAAGGAAGGGCCTGTCTTTAGAGACGTGACTGCAGTCCCGTCGTCCCAGCAGGCAGACCTAGCGCTCTTCCTTACCCCGTCCGTGCTCCGGTTCCCAGTTGTCTCGGGAGTGACTTGAGAGCCCGACAGGCCACGAGCATTGCTGTGATTGGCATCTCAGGCCTCCTGAATCCGTAGTGTCATCCCAGCCCTTTTCTGGTCACAGGAGAAAGTCCTGCTGGTTTGGGAGAGCGAGACGTTGTGGGAACGTGTAACGAAAATCGGGCCCCGTCCGCTCCCGCTGAAACCCTTGCACGTGGAGGGGCGTTCCTGTGTGGGTGTTGGGGCTAGTGCCGCTGGGTGTGCAGCAGAGGGTGTTGGGGGCCGTTTTAAAACTTGAGTGTGTCTGAGATCTTCTGATTACTGTTCCCTCCGAAGCATTTCAGTCCTACAGCCAGAGACAGACGAAACACATAGGGAAGGACAATGGGGCCCCCAGTGCACTGCTGGCCCTGGCTCTGGTGACAGCATCTGGTCACTTCTCTGCCCTGCAGGGCTAGCAGGCAGCTGTTCCCAAGCCCCTGGGAGGGGGACAAGGGAGGAGGGCCAGCTGCCCTTGGAGCCACGTGCTCTATTGATCTTCCAGCGCATGGAAAGAACCTGCCTTTTCTCCCAGGCCCCCGCCGCTTGTTGGCTCTGCTGGCCTTCCTGGAAACTCGAGGATGGGGCAGCAGGGGTGGCCAGACAGCCCCCCCCCCCGCCGGAGGAAGCTGGAGGGGGGCAGGGGGCCCCTGCCGAAGGCTGCTTTCCTTCACAGGGGTGTCTGGGGAGGCGGCTTTGGAAACGGTGCTGGCTCTGCTGCTCAGGAGGGCTCCCGATGGGGTCGGGTTTTTAGAAAAGGGCCTGACTTGTTCCTGTGTCTAGAGTTTTGTTCCCGATGTAAAGATCACTGCATCACTGCGTTGCTCTTCATGACTATGCAGGTGGCGTGAGCTCATACGGAAACATTTAGGTAAAATGGAAACATTTAAGAAGTAACAATCACTTCAGTACAGTTGCGATGTCCGATGTCCAGGACGCACTGCTTTAAAGCATACTTCAAAACGATTTAGTGAGTTTGGGGTGGGGTGCGGGCGAAGTGGAATTAGCCGAGTGACGGTCATTGATGACGCTGATGATGGGCTTACTGGGGTCCTTCGTATTGTTCTCCCTGCTCTCGTGTGGGTTTGACATTCCTGACACCCCACCTTAAAGAGGTGACACTGGGCACCTTGGGACTCTCCTGGACATGCTCTGTCTGACACACAGAGACCCGCATACCTGGGGCAGGGGCCCTTGCTTTTCACCTCTGCTATGGGACGAGGCCACGTGGTCACACCCATAGCTCCTTCTCCTGGATGTCGGCCAGGTGTTTCTGGGCCAGACGCACCGTCAGAGGGTGACCAGGCTCTTTGGCACGTGTCCCAGCTCCAAGCCTCAGCCTCAGTTACCTCACAGGAAAATGGTTCCCTCCTTGTCGTCGGTGGTTTCGGGGGTAAACGAGCGACTGCGAAGGTTGGTGGCAGAGCTGCTGTCTGGCACCCATGTACCGGGTGGTGATGGAGTTCACAGGTCCCGCCTGAGGGCAGCTAGTGATTTCCAGTTCTTTCTCCGGCTGATGGGAGCTTACATGAGTCGATGCAGTCAGGAGGCCACCAGCCTCGTGACTAGAGCCCTCCCCAGCACCC
Source organism: Macrotus californicus (assembly GCA_007922815.1). Classification (NCBI taxonomy): domain Eukaryota; kingdom Metazoa; phylum Chordata; class Mammalia; order Chiroptera; family Phyllostomidae; genus Macrotus; species Macrotus californicus. The sequence continues at coordinate 85,331 of VMDR010001472.1, read as the reverse complement.
CAGCCTCTGGGACCTCTGGGCCTTGCCCAGCTTCAGTGCTGCAGACCGGAGCCTTGCTGAGCTGTCCTGGGCAGTCACTGCCCCTTCTCCCTGGTGGTCAGCCTGAGAACAGACTCCTCCTGCCTTCAGTAGCCGGCGCTGCCTTCAGTAGCTGGCACTGGAATCCGGTGCTCTTGCCAGATTCCAGGGAAAAGCACAAAAACACGGGCCACCAATGCCACAGGTGGGGTGGCTCCCTGTCTGGTCCAGCCGGGCCTAGGCCAGGAGTCATCCCCAGCACTCCAGCCCTCACCAGCCCTCTCCACCCCCAGGGAAGGCTACAACAACCCCCCGGTCTCAGGCGAGAACCTCATCGGCCTGAGCAGGGCCCGGCGCCTGCACAACGCCGTCTTCGTCAACTTCGAGGATGGTGAGGTGCCCGTGCAGCCACTGGAGCCTGCAGTCCAGACGTGGCGGCGGCTCTGCACCAACCCCATGGACCAGAAGGTGGAGGGGGAGCTGAGGGAGGTGAGTGCGCCCCCACCCCCCCACATGGGCCCCCTGCGCCACCCACCTGCACTGCTCACCTCCTGGAGACCCAGCTGGGCTCGTCCTCCTCCTGGTCCTCCTGGTCTGTGCAGGGTAGGGGAGTAGTCTGGGCTGGCTTGTCTTAACCTGGCTCAGCCCACGGGCAGTCCTCATGCGTGTAAGCACGCCGGTGGTGCCCTGAGTTCGGGTTGCAGGTGTGGCTCGGAATTCTCTGGGGCCCTTTGGGAGGCAGGCTCTGTCGGAGTCAGCCACAGTGTGGGGCTCTGGGAGCTGTCCTCTCTCACTCAGTGCTTCACTCCGTGCCAGCCGCACAGCCCGCGCGCCAGGCCTATGCTTCCCCGGTTGGCGTCCTCGGACGGGCCTGCCCTGGGGCGGGAGTGGCCTTCCGCCCGGTGCTCTGGCCTGTGAGTTCTGGGGAGACGCAGGCCGGGGCTCTGCTCCTCACGTCTCTGCAGACATGGGGCCACATCACTGCCCACTGAGGCGCACCTCTCGTCAGAGTTACTATTCCTTGGGGGCGGGGTACTTCTCAAAGGAACTGTGGAAGCCTTGTTTGCAGCAGTCACTGGGAGGGGGACATGGGGGCCAACTGCCCGAGGCTTCTCATCATCCTCTGGACACAGCCCACTGCTGCCCTGGCCCTCCACGCTCCACCACACCACACTGGCTTTCTGCCCTCCTCTCCCCCGGCCAGGCCGTTCCTTCAGCCTTCATGGTGTCCCCTGTCAGGCGCTGCCCTCTAGCTTGGGGCTGGCTGGAGCTCTGGCTCGTCCCCTCTTGGCCCTGCTCTGACCCCTCCAGTTACTTGCCTCCCTTGCTGGCCTGTGAGCTGCACGGGATGGTGACCATGTCCCTTGTGGTCACTCAGGACCCCTGACCCTGCAGCCACACTGGATGCATGCCAGACACGCAGTCCCGGGTGCCATGTGCGCCGCTCCTGGGCTGGTCCTTCCGGTGCAGCCCCTCCCGGAAGGGTCCTCTGGGAACCGGACCGCACTGGGTGTTGGGGCCAGGGTACTGCCTGTGCCCCACCTCAGCCTCTGCCTTGACATCCCCCCAGCTGTTCGCCGTCCGTCCTGTCTGGTCCCGCAATGCCGTCAGGGCCAAAATCAGCGTCCACCCTGACAAGCTCAAAGTCTTGCTGCCCTTCATGGCCTATTACATGGTGAGTATCTGCCCCACCGCCCTCCTCGGTTCCCAGCAGTGTCCCTGCCAGGGTCATGCTGACCCCCGATGTGACCTCCCAGGGCCACGGCATGAGCGGGCGGCCCTGTCCCGGCACCCCCTGAAACGGCCCCACAGCTCCTTGGGAGCACGGCCAGCCATTTGACATGCGTCTAGCATCAATGAATAATCTCACAACTTTCATGTAAAGGGGACGCGTCTCTCAGTGACCTTGTATGAGAACTCTCTAAAGACCGGGCGCTTGGTGAGGTGCTATGTGCACCTCTAGCCCTTTTGTACTCCCTGGGGGCGAAGCCGGACCCCCTTGTCACCACTCAGGAAGAGACTGGGTGCACAGCGGTGACTTGATGTGCCACAGTTCTACATCCGGCCAGTGGCAGAGCTGCCTGGGGTCCCCAGCCTGTCCGCCTGCAGAGCCTGGGCCACTAACCACAGCACATCAGCCCCGACTCTCTTCCTATGTGGAGCCGGATTCATTGGGGAGGTCCGCCTTGCATTCAGTCCAGGCGGGCACGGAGGTGGGGGTGTCATTACTGAGGTTCCCAAAGGTGCTGGGGGGAAGGGACCCTACCTGCCAGGGGTTGCCATGCAGAGCATTGCAGAGGCCAGCACAAGATGTGACTGAGACAGTGATGACATGGTGGGGCACAAGAAAGGCAACTCTCTCCTGTGCTTGGACCCCAGACCTTGGAGAGTCACTGTCTGCTTTCAGCATGGACTTTCTAGACGTAAGGACCTCAAGAGTACTGACTGGGGACAGGACATCTGGTCCATGAGAACAGTAATAACATTCTCTGAGCGCTTACCACGTGCCAGGCAGTGGTACGGGCTCCACGAGCCCCGTGTCATCCAGTCCTCACACCTCACAGAAACTGGCAGAGGGGACTCATGTCATCTTCATCTGACAGAAGACTGAGCAACCTACCCAAGGTGGCAGCCGACATGGTAGAGCTGGGGTGGAGTTCAGAGCCATGTCCCTAGCTTGGGCCATGCCCACGGCCCCTGCTGCCTCTCCTGTCTCCAGATCACGGGCCCCTGGAGAAGCCTATGGATTCGGTTTGGGTATGACCCACGAAAACACCCGGAGGCCAAGATTTATCAAGTCCTCGATTTCCGAATCCGCTGTGGGATGAAATACGGTAAAAGTCACTAACGCCTCTCTTTCTCCGTCTGTCCTTCTGTCCCTGGTGCTCTCCTTGGTTGTGAGCATGCATCCTCACAGAGAGGGTAAGAGGCCTGCTCCCACGGTGAGGTGGACAGGAGGACCCGAGCCGAGTCCTGCTCCATGGCTGGTCCTCTGGTTTCGGAACCACAGTAACTTGTCCACTCAGTGACTCTGTCCTTGTGGCTCCTGTGCCACAGGTCAGGTGTCCGGCGCGTGTCCGGTCCCCGGGTCCACTTCCTGCCCCTGCCCACAAAGCATCAGCACGTGGCCCTGCGAGGCTGGTGCTGGAACGCAGTGGCTCCTGCTGCCCCAGGAGCTGTCCCCAGTGAACCTGGTGTGCCTGTCACACAAGGCCAGTGCCGCGGGCTGGAAGGGCCTCTACATCCACTGAGCCTGACAGGCCCTCCCTCATCTGCAGGCTACGCCCCCAGCGACATGCCTGTGAAGGCCAAGCGCAGCACCTACAGCTACAGTCTCCCGGTCACCGTCAGGAAGACTCGTGAGTGCCTGGGCTCACTCTGCGACTTGGCTGCTTGGCATCCTCCCACACTGACACTGAGGACGATGGCATCTGGCTTGTGGGGGTGGGGCGGGTAGGAGCTTCCCCAGGGTGACGGCCAGGGCCCTGCAGGCTATGCTCCCCGGGAGGGATGGGGTGAATGGGGCGGGGTGGGGGGTGGCGGGGAAACCCCCCTATCTGTATTCCAAAGTACTGCTGTTGTCACTGGCAGCCAGCCAAGTTGTCACCATGCATGACCTGAAGGAAGGCCTGGGCCCATCGGGGACGGCCGGCATGCGGAAATCAGCCTCCAACAAGTACAAGCTCAAGGTGGGTGCCCCGGAGCCCTCGAGAGCAGCTGCCCTCTGGCTGAGAGTGGGGTGAAGGGTGGAGAAGCCCCATGGCCCCCAGGGTGGGGCTCCCTGACACCGCCCACCCCCAAGGGGAAAGCTCCCCCTGACATACCCTGGGTCTGCCCTCTCCCCAGGACTCGGTCTACATCTTCCGGGAGAATGCCTTGCCGCCCTACCGACAGATGTTCTACCAGCTGTGCGACCTGGATGTGGGAGAGTGCGTACATGAGGGCCTGAGAAGCGGTGTGGGGCTGTGCGTGAGGACAGGGCTGAGATACTGCCCACGGACCCCGGAGCTCCCTGCCAGGCCTCCATGCCTCTCAGCCATAATCTCAGCCTGAAGGCTCCCTGGCTGGCCCTTAGGTGCTGCCCGGAGAGTCCTCTCAGGGCTCGCGAGGCCCTCAGGAGCGGATTCCAGGGTCCACTGTGGGCTGCCCCCAAGCGGCAGCTGTTGGGTGTCCCCAGCACAGTGCTGGGCCGGCCGCAGGCCCCTCTGCTGTGGAGTCGTTGCCTCTCCTCCATGGCCCATGTGGGGCCATGACAGCTCCAGATCCTTCGGCACCGATCGGAATCCCAGAAACCTTTTCTCTGGTTGTTTAGTGACGTTTAAACACGGCGTGGAGTCTGGCAAAAGCGGGGACTCACCAGGAAAGTGGGGTGGGCGTGTCCCTACTCTGTGGGTGTTGTGCAGGGGTGGGGAGCACACGGTGAGGGACCCCAGCGTTTCTGGGTGTCCTGCAGTGTCACATCTGTGCCTCGATGCCACTCTCGGTGCTGGTTTTCCAAGCACAGCCCTCTGCCACGCCGCTCACTGGCCCTGTCGGCAGGAAGCCGCCCTGGAACATGGTGTCCCGGTCCCCAGGTTGCAGAAGATCATTCACCGCAACGACGGGGCCGAGGAGACCTGCACAGAACGGGATGGGTGGTGCCTGCCCAAGACCAGTGACGACCTGCGGAACGCCATGTCCCTCATGATCCGGCAGACCATCCGCTCCCAGAGGCCTGGTGAGACCTCGGGGCGGAAGGGCAGGGCCTGGGCCCCGCCGTGGGGACAGCCAGTGTCCCCAACGGGCCCGATCTTGAGAATTGCCCTGAGCTGGCTCCTCTTGTCCCTGACACCAGTGGAAGGGAGGCTGTGTGAGCCAGGACAGCCCCGGAGCCAGCGCCCCCGGGCTGCCCCGTCATACCCGGACTCCTTCCTGCCTCTTCCAGCTGCACGTGCATGAGGCCCGCCTGTCCTGGCCTGGGGGAGCAGGGCCAGCACTGCGGGCTGGAAGGGAGCTGGGTCCTTTTGCCAGCGTGGCCTGCCTGGGTGGGGGTGGGGAGGGAGGAAGGGGTGTGAGTACTGGCTGGGCTGGGGGCAGGTAGGCAAGAGGGCCTCTCCCAGGGGGCTCGTCCCAGGGGCCCCACAGTGCTGGCAGGAGCAGGGGTGGCCAGCCTCGTTTGGGACACGGCCCCTCAGCGATCATGCCAAGGCTGCGGACCCTTTCCCACCCACAGAACATTGTGTGCACTCTTGGGCCCAGGAGGCCGCCTGAGGCAGCTCTGGGGAGGTGGTCTGCAAAGCTGTCGGCCTCCACGGTCTCCCCCGTGCCTGGGCCCCAGGTGCCCAGCCCCGTGCTCCACGGCAGCTCCCGGGAAGCCCGGGCACCAGAGCCCGAGGGCCTGGGCTGTGACTTAGGGCCGGTGTCCTGGCCCCAGCTCTCTTCTCCAGCCCGGCCAAGGCAGATGGCGACGGAGGGAAAGAGCCGGCGACGTGTGAGTCTGGGGACGAGGAGGATGACGAGGACGAGGATGAGGATGAGGACTTCAAGCCATCGGACGGGAGCGAGAACGAGATGGAGACCGAGATGCTGGACTACGTGTGACGTGGTTGTGGTCCCGCAGTTGCCAGGACGGCCCACGAGTCCCCTCTGGGAAGAGCTGGGGTCCCAGCTCTGGGTGCAGCGGGCCCCAGTCCTGCCTGCAACCTGCTGCTCAGGGCTGGCCTCTGGCTCCGGCTGCCTGGGGACATTCCCGAAGGCTGTGCCCTGGCTCCGCTGTCCATGAGCCAGCCCGGGGTCCAGCTGGCTGAGACCAGCAAGGGCTGGAGGTGGAGATGTGCCGGGGGTGGGGGTGGGGGTTGGGCTTGGCCTGAGTCTCAGGACAAACGGGGGGAGGGGGATGGTGGGGGAGCCTGGCTCGTGGCTGCAGATGGCAGGAGACGTCCTTGGGTCTCGGTCCACTCTTTTGGGGTGGCCTGGCAACGAGCAGGCTGCTGGAACTGCTCTCATTAAAGATACCTCCTTGGAGGCTTGGTGTCGGAGCTCGTGCTGGGGGCCTGGGCCCCCGCTGCTAGATGCCATCCGCCCTTCTGTCACTCAGTGAACCCACAGGGGCAGCGCTGGGACCATCGAGAACAGGCCTGATGCCCCTTGTCAGGTGGGTGGGGTGAGAGCCTCCAGAAGTGGCCCCGGCCCCGTCCCCAAGGGTCCCACAGCCTCGTGTTCACCCCTTACTGCTCCAGTGTTCTCGGAGGCTCCCAGGGACACAGCCCCGGTCCTCCCACGGCTGCCTGGAGTGCCAGCCGCCACAGTGAGGGGCCTTGGGAGCCCTCCCAGGAGAGTGGGAGCCCCAGGGCCCACAGTCCTGGGCACCTGCCTTGTAGAGAAGTCGGACAGAAGCAGCCCTTCCCAAAGGCCGGCGGCTCCAGGCCCAGTGCTTCCCTGCAAGGCCTCTGCTCCCCATTGTGCATCTTGGCAAGGGCTCTCCGACTTCTGAGCTGGCCCCAAACCTCAGAGGGAGAGGATGTGGGTTCCGGTCCCCACCTTCCAGGAGTCATCGTGGTCCCTGCCCAAACCTGAGGAGGGTGGGCCCTAGAGTAGGGGCCTCCCTGTACCCCCTCTGCTACCTTGTACAAAGTATGTGGTGATTCCTCAGTCAGAGACCTAGGTATTGTACTTACACCCCCATTTTTAAAAAAGCTTTTTGTGGAAAATACCGAATAGCTGAGAAATACTGAGTGCCGTGGAACTTCCCAGCGCACGGCTCCAGCAGTCACTGCGTTTGCCAAACTCGTTGCCTCTTCCTTAGTTCGCCTTCCAATTCGTGTCTTCCTAGAGCTGTCTTAAGTAGATCCCGCCCCTCGGGATGAACCTAGCACACCAGCGCTCTGGTGGCCATTCAGGTTCAAGGCCCCTTCCCAGGGGCATGAAGCCATGCGGTCCCTCCAGGGGCATGGGCCTTGACTGGCAGGTGTGGGTGTCGTCCCTCACTGTCGCTCCGTTCACGTCTTTCATCTCCGTGATGTTCCCCTGGATCACCTCTTCCTCGGGCTGCAAAAGAGCGACTTCCAGAGTGTGGCTGGCCCCTCTGCGTTTACCAGCTGGACTTCAGAAAGGACTCTCCCCCAGCCCTTCAGGGTGTTGGGCTTCCCCGAAGCCACTGGGACTAGTGGGGCCGGAAAATGCGTTTCCCTCTTGGTCGGCTTTCAGAAGAAGGACTTGGCATCACGGCAATGGCCAATGGTGACTGCGGGGGCTTTTTCTTTTTTTTAGTTTTGTAATGAACTCAGATTTGTTTCAAACACTCGCAGTCACACTTTTTGATGCCCAGCTTGTCCCATCTCTGGCCTGAGTGGCCCCAGGTTGCCTCCTGTGACCTTTTTTTGACACACCCTCTGACTGCCTTCTTGCTCCCCAGCTGCTGATGTCCCAGGCTTCTCTGCGTGCCCTGCCCCAGGATGCCTGCCCCCTTTGTCGGCGTGGAAATGGTGTTCAGAGACCCCAGTCTGCGCCCCAGGGGGAGCCCTGCTCCTGGGTTTTCTCTACTTCTAGTGCTTTTGAATGCATAGAGCTAGGAAAACGTCTTCTTTTTTTTTTTTTTTTTAACAAAGAACATAGTAAATTACGAGTTTATACACATAGTTCCCAATTAAAATGTAGAATGATAGGACTTTACTTCTCAGATCTTGTGTAGACAGGGTGGGACAAAAGTAGGTTTACAGTTGTTCATGTGGAAAAGTAACACGAGTAAATTTTCGTGCGCTCAACCACAAACCTACTCTTGCCCGCCCGCCCTGCCTCTGAGGCGGGTCTCGGACTGCACCGCTGTCCGCGGCAGCGCCAGGCGGGACCTGCGTCTGTCTGACCGCAGTGTCTGCTGCGTGTGATGTCAACACAGGTGTTTGCTCGCAGGAAATGCACTCCAAGCTGGGGACGTCTTTCTTAAGTATTTGCCTGAGTTCTATGTGCCATTGAATCAGCCGGGTGAGGGCTCTACTTTGTCAGTCACGTCAGTTCAGAACTTCACACTTCCAGCCCAATCACCTGTTATCTCACAGACTTTTGGGGAACCCATAGACGCTCCAGGCATCCAACAATAGCCATGGAGTCTCCTCACAGGAGAATGTGCAAACCCAATATGTGCATCCAGTTCCAGAGGCACCTTGAGTCTGTCCTTGAACTTGCCAGCAGGTCCCTGGGCCATGGCTCAAAACTCCCATCACCTCACGTTTCTCTGTTAACTCTGGTAACCCCATTGACTAGTAAACCGAAGTAAAATAAAAACGTATCTCCATATTATATGTCGATAACCCAGAGGACAGATGTTTCTATTAAGTCAACAGTACGTGACCTTGAGAAACATCTGGGTTGGTTTCTATACTTGCGAGAGCTTGAGGAATCCGCAGTTCACGGAAGCGCTCATTCCTCTCTCAGCCAATTGGAATAGAGCTTAAGGAATTTGATAAATGAATTTGGTAACAGCATCGGAAGTGGGAAAGTATCACACACACGTAACACAGACACACCTACACTTGCACACACAAGGTAAGGGTACCTGTTAGTATTTGTGGAGCGGGCTTTTAAGACTTCCTTTTGCCCCAGTGTTTCATCTCCCAGAGGCCATGGACTGGACATTGTCAGTCTCTTCTGGAAATTTCTGGGAGTGCTCACCCCGTGTTTGTTGTTACCTACTCTGTGCAGGACCATGTGGGCCCCTTATTAAATGAGTGAGCACCCTGAATCCTTAAAAAATGGGGCTCCGCCCCCTCCTTTCCTCCTGCAAGCCCCTACCCGCCCCGAAAAGAGAGCCAACAGCTCTCCCAGGGGCTCGTCCTGGGCGTGTCCTCATTCTCACAGTAACTCGGGTGCAGACCAAATACAAGACTCCCGGTTAAATTGGGTTTCACGAGCCGCGAAGTGCTGGGTATTGGTACGCCCCTCCCAGTATGCAGGACGCACGCACGCTAAAAACAAAACATGCACGGTCCGAGATGCAGATGTGAGTGAGTGCCCTGCCTGTTTGGTTGCTGAGTCTGGCAACTGACCCACAACACCCTGCAAAGAACACCACACTGACTGTCCCTGAGCACACGGGGCCCATCCCCTGTACTCAGAATTACTTCCCTTAGAACGGGTTCTCAGAATGGCAACGGCCGGAAAAAGGCGCTTTAGCAAACGCACTTCCTTGTCCACCGCAGCACCCCTCACACCCTCTGCTCCCCAGTCCTGCTTCCCGCTGTCCTAACCCCTCCCCACCTACGCCCCACAGCTCGGGGCGCTGGATCGGGCGGGCAGGCAGACAGACAGACAGACAGACCCGATTTGTGTCTGTGGATCCCTGTAGGGGTTGGGGACAACCGCAGGCATGACCTAAGTGGGGCTGTGGCCTGTGTGAAGAGCCCCGGCTCCCGGGCAGCAAGGAGGCTGTCCGGACTCAGGCTGAGGGGCTGTAGGCCTGCGAGGGCTTGGGCTGGCCCCCTGGCTCCTGGACGCACCCCCTCACTAGGGACAGCTCTACGGCCAAACCCTTCAAAGGTGAGAGCCTTGGGCTTTGTCTGTGGTGGTCTCCTTCTTTAATAAGCTTTTCTGGTTACCAAAGTAGGACGCGCTCTCTGAAGCTCAGCCGCGGGCTCTCTTGCTATTGTCTAATCCTCTGCTCGGTTTTTTCCATCTCTCTGACTCTGTCTTTGCTTCTCGTCTCTGTCCCTCTGTCTCTCTGACTCTGGCCCTCTGTCTCTGTCTCTCTTCCTGTCTCTCTCTCTCTGGTATGACCCAAGCCCTTCCTTTTTCTCCAGAAGCCCACCAGGCTGGGCTATGGTCCCCTTCCTTTGATGCCCGTGCCCACCTGAGCCCCTTGTCCTCCCCTCCCAGGCCAGCTCACGCCGAATGTGAGGTCTTCCCTGCACCCTAAGGGCAGGGTCCCCATACCCAGCTCAGACCGCACACCAGTGGGCCCTGGAAACAGCTCAGCAACATGGGCTGCCCAGTAGCACACAGCCACCTCCGTCCCAGAAGTCACATGCCCGGTCCCCTATAAACATCCTTTGCTGAGCTTGGGGGTTCGGGGGCAGAGGGTCAAGCAGGGCATGGGCATGAAGCATGTCCCCTTCTCTGAGGATGGCACTGAGCCCTTATGGATGAGCCAGAATGCAGGGCACTGTGTACCCAGGCAGGCCCCGCCCCTGCAGCCCCTGCCTTGTGCCACCTGCCTCTGTTCCCAGTAACTGCCCTGGCACACTGTGGGCCCCAGGTACACAGTAACAGTCACCCTTGTACTCACACACGTGTGTGAGTGTGTATGCATAGGCACCTGTGTGACCTTGGCCCAGCCTGGAAACGGCAGCTGTCTCCTGGCCCCGGGCACACCACCTGGAATGTGGCCAGTCTAGAGGGAGGAGCAGAGGTAGGAGGAGGGGGAAAGGACCCTCCATGGGCAGCTGCCAATGCAGGCTCCCAGCTGGCTCAGCCCCATAAATACCCGTAGGCTGGAGGCAGGGCCACCCTGAGGCAGGCACACACCATGGGGCACCTGGAGCTGCTGGTTTGTGGCCTCACCTGCTGCCTGGCAGCAGTGAGCGCAGCAAAGGTAAGCGAGAGAGAGCCCAGCAGAGGAGGCAGGGCCCCCGTCCTCCGCTACACAGATCTGGGGACTGGGGACAGCAGAGTGGAAGGAAGACAGACAGACGAGTCCCTGGCAGACAGAGCCCCCGCCCGCCCCGAAAAGAGAGCCAACAGCTCTCCCAGGGGCTCGTCCTGGGCGCGTGCTCATTCTCACAGTAACTCGGGTGCAGACCAAATACAAGACTCCCGGTTAAATTGGGTTTCACGAGCCGCGAAGTGTTGGGTATCGGTACGCCCCTCCCAGTATGCAGGACGCACGCACGCTAAAAACAAAACATGCACGGTCCGAGATGCAGATGTGAGTGAGTGCCCTGCCTGTTTGGTTGCTGAGTCTGGCAACTGACCCATAACACCCTTCCCTCTGGCTGCTTCCTCTCTCCGGGGAGGTCGCCGGTGTCCCCTTTCACAGAAGGGAGATGGGGACACTGAGTGGGCCAGCAATTTGCCCAACATCACACAGCACCCAGTGTCTGAACAGGGGTCTGGAACTCAGTGTAGTTCAACCCGGAGTCTGGCTGCCAGCAAAGCCCCCTTCTCCTGAGGGGGTGTTACACCCACCTGCTGTCTAGTGGCCGGGTCCCCTCCAGGATGGGTCAGGAGGCCTCTGGGGGCATCTGCCTTCCCTAAATATCCTTCTGTGGATGTGAGGGACTGGGCAGGCCAAGCGCTTTTAGGACAGAAAGTCCAACAGCTCCATGCACGCTTCACTGGGGGAGACCAGTGCCCCACCAGGCTGTTCCCCACCCTGCCTGCTGTCTCCCCATCCCTTGTCCTGTGCCCCCATCTCTGCTCTCATCTCTCTGCTACCCCGGGACCTGCCCCTGCACCCTGGAGGTTCCGAGACAGGTCCTGGGCCGCCTCTGCTACCAAGGGGCAGTCCCTCTCTTTCTTCAGGGGAGTCCTTTTCCGGGTGTGCTAAAAGGATCTGGTTGTCTCCACGTTGCTTCAGCAGCCAGCACCACCTCCCCCCACAGCCAGGGTCCCCATGCCCTAGGGTGCCCCTCGCTAGGGCCCTCAGGGCCAATCTCAGTCACACAGCCCCCAGCCCTCTACCCCATCCCAGCAGCCAGAGAGGCTGGTCAGGAAAAGTGCCAGGGGGTCTGGGACAAAGGGGCTTATCCCGAGAGATGAGAGAGACAGAGAGAGAGACCAGGCCTACACCTGCCTCGGGGCCCCCTGCCCCAGCCCCAAAGCACCTGGCATGCGCCGCTTCTGGCCCATTCCTCTCCCCAGTTCCAGCCACTCCACTCCCCAGCCCAGCTCGGCAGGGCCTGGGGAGCAGGGCTGCCCGGCCCTTGTCCACCTGGACCCCAGCACAGGTGAGAGCCAGGAAGCTGTGACAGCTCACAGCTGCCCTGACAAGCAGGAGGCAGCCCTGGGACGGGATAAGAGGCTGGCTCTGATCAGCGACCACCAACAGGACAGCCTTGTCCCCTCCAGGGACGAGGGGCACAGGAGTGCCAGCCCACAGGCCACCCACATGGGGCCAGCTCAGTGTGAGGACTGGACACACAGCGGAGGTTCTAATGGCTGGGGGAGGGGGAGAAGGAGGAGAAAGAAGGGCCCCCACTCAGGGACCTCACAGCTGGGCCTGAAGCATCTCCTGCTGCTGGCACCTGGACCAGCTAACAGGCTCCTAGGAGACACTGCTGTCACCCATCTTATAGATGGGGAAACAGGCTCACAGTCACAGCTAGGCCAGAATCCAAATCTCCACCTGCCTCTCCCACCCTTGTCAGAAGGCTTCCCCGAGTGGGAACATAGTGGTTGAAGCAGCTTCCTCTGAGATTCCAGGGCAGGACATCCCCGGGCCAGGGGGAAGGCAGCAAGCTGCTCCTTTAGGAACGAGGGCAGCTGGGGGTCTTGGTCTCAGGCGCACATCGGTCCCTCTGGGTCCCCGGGCCCTGCTGGGGTCGCCCTCTGTCCCCCGCTGGGGCTGCCCAGGCTGAGCCCCCTGAGCCTGCCCGCCTCTCACCCCAGCTAGGCGCCGTGTACACAGAAGGGGGCTTCGTGCAAGGCGTCAACAAGAAGCTCGGCCTTTTCGGCAGCTATGTCGACATCTTCAAGGGCATCCCCTTCGCCGCCGCCCCCAAGGCCCTGGAGAACCCCCAGCGACACCCCGGCTGGCAAGGTGCGAGTGGGTGGGTGCTGGGCAGGCCCTGCAGCAGGGGTGGGCATGGTGGAGCCACCATCCTCATGCCAGCCCCTCCGGCTGCCCACAGGGACCCTGAAGGCCAAGGACTTCAAGAAGCGATGCCTCCAAGCCACCATCACCCAGGATGACACCTACGGCTCTGAGGACTGCCTCTACCTCAACATCTGGGTCCCCCAGGGCAAGAAGGAAGGTGTGCCCGCCCCTGCCCTGTGCTCTCCAGCTTCCCAAGCCCTGCAGGGAGCGCCCAGGCAGCCAGAGGCCTCAGTCCTGCCCTTTGGTTGTGTCTGGGGCTCTGGAGCCGAACTTCCCTGAAATCAGCACCCAGAGGGGAGGGTGGCCAGGGGGCATCTGGGGTCACCAGGCCGCTCTCCTGCCTCAGTCTCTCGGGACCTGCCTGTCATGATCTGGATCTACGGGGGCGCCTTCCTCATGGGGTCTGGCCATGGGGCCAACTTCCTCAGCAACTACCTATACGACGGCGAGGAGATTGCCACCCGGGGCAATGTCATCGTGGTCACCTTCAACTACCGTGTCGGGCCCCTGGGCTTCCTCAGCACCGGGGACTCCAACCTTCCAGGTCTGCTGGGTGCCTTGGGCACGGAGACGGGGGAGCCTGGTGGGGAAGCCCCTCAGCATCCCTCGATCCCAAACATCTCCTGACAGGCCCCTGGAAAGGCCCAGAATTCTATTCGCAGAGCCAGGAAGCTAGAGATGGACCGTGAGACACAGGAGCCCCTCGGTAGCTGCAGCGAAAGAGGAGAGGCTGCCAGACAGACAGACAGATGGACGGAGACCCAGAGAGGGACTGGGGGGAGGGGAATGGGAGCCAGGGAAAGAGACAGAAGATGAGACCTGGATGTGGTGGCTTGGGGGGACACAGAAGCTGCAGGACAGACGGACAAGAGGGGCCATGGCCTCCTGTTCCTGCTCCCCTGCCCAAACACCCACGCCCTCTCCAGTGCCCCATTCCATCTGCCTCCTGGGGACCTACCCTCGTCCCACTGCAGTCCCTGCCCAAGGTCCCTGACGCAGGTCCTGCCCCCCCGCCCAGGTAACTACGGCCTTCGTGATCAACACATGGCCATCGCGTGGGTGAAGAGGAACATCGCGGCCTTTGGGGGGGACCCTAACAACATCACCATCTTTGGGGAATCCGCCGGAGGTGCTAGCGTCTCTCTGCAGGTCTGGGGACCCCAGGAGGGGTGGGCCTACCTCTGAGGGGGTTGGAGGGAGCCCAAGGAGGGTGCAGAGCAGGGCTGGAGCTGACGTTCTGGCTGTCCTTGGTGGAGGATCCTGGGGTGGGCAGGTATGGCGGGGCTGTAGTGACAGGACCTTCTCTCTGTGTGTTGCAGATCCTCTCTCCCTACAACAAGGGCCTCATCCGGCGAGCCATCAGCCAGAGCGGCGTGGCGCTGACCCCCTGGTCCATCCAGAAGAACCCTCTCTTCTGGGCCAAAAAGGTAAATAGGAGCTTTGGTGGGAGGGGAGAGACCCGGAGTAGAAGCTGGGGGAGCAGGGGCAGGAATTTTCCTCCTTTCCACTCTCTCTCCCGCCCCCATCACCATGGCACTGGCCTCACCTACCTACCCCCACACCCAGATCGCCAAGAAGGTGGGCTGCCCCATGGACGATACGGCCAGGATGGCCAAGTGTCTGAAGGTCACCGACCCCCGTGCCCTGACGATGGCCTATAAGATGCCCCTGGCAGGCATGGACTGTGAGTGGGGGCTCCACATGGGGGGGGTGGGCCCTGTTTCTGCAGAGGACAGGAAGTGCAGGGTCTCGGGGTCTCAGGCCTGGCCCCGTCACCAGCTCACTGGCATCCCACCGCCCTGTCGAGCCTCAGGGCCCCAGCGGGCTGCAAGGAGGGGACCATTCCTTCCTCTGATCCTCCACGGGTCATGACCCCTTTGAGAAGCCGATGCACAGCTGCCCTCCCCCCAAGAATGCACATGCACACAGTCACTTGACACACAAGTGAGGGACCCCAGACCGAGAGCCTTCGCACTCGATGACAGTTCATGCTTCCCTTCACGCCCTCACTCAGCAAACGCCGCCCAACACCTGCTGCCGCGTCTGGCCCTCCAGGCTCTGCCACTGTTTCCCCTGGGAGGGCTGGGGGTCCCTGTCTAAAAAAGCCTCGGAGTGTCGGCCTCATCAGCCCAGTAGGCTGCAATTCCCTCTTGCTCATTCTAAGGCCAAGTTCAGGGGCCCCTCCTTTGCATCTCACTAAGCCACAAGTGCCCGGCAGGCGGAACCACAGCAAGCAACAGGGACTGAAATGCAAACCAGCCATTTCCTTGACGGAAGGAAACCCAGGCTGGGCCTGGCGAAGGCCAGCGTGTCCGCCGGCCTGGAGTCAGCCCTGGGGTCCCTTTGGGGTTGGTCCAGGGGTCTGCAGGGCGATGCAGACCCAGCACAGTGTCTGGCTAACAGACTAGAAGAGACGCCCCTCCTCCATCGGCTCTTCAACTGTTCTCGGTCTCCCTCCTCCCGATTCCGGCCCAGGGAGAGGACAGGGACTTCCCTGCCATGAGGAGACACACATGGCCATTGGCCCAGTGGTTCTCAGTCTGGGCAAGTTTGCCAGCCCCCCGGGGTCATGTGGCAGAGTCTGGAGACAGTCTGGGCTGTCACACTGGGGAGGGATGCTGCTCAACACCCGCAGGACAGCCCCACCACCTAGAATTATCCTGCCCATTGTCTGAGTGCTGGGCTGAGGCCCCTGGTCTTGTCGGAGGTGGCAGGAAGGGTCTTGTCCTGGGGACAGCAGGGCTTGGAGGATGTGAGCACCTGCTGCCCTCCACACAGACCCCATGATGCACTACCTGGGCTTCCTCCCTGTTGTCGACGGGGACTTCCTCCCTGACATGCCCGCCAACCTGTTTGCCAACGCGGCCGACATCGACTACATTGCTGGCACCAACAGCATGGACGGCCACATCTTTGCCACCATTGACATGCCGGCCATCGACAAGGACAAGCAGACCATCACAGAGTGAGTAGGGTGCAGGACCCAGGGCAGTGCCCGAGGGCAGCAGGGGGAGGCGTCCACTGGGCCAGGCAGTCGGCACGTGTGGGTAGAGGGCCACTGCGGCCCCTGCAGGTGGGGAGCAGATTCCCCTCCCGCTGGCCCAGGGTGGAGGGTCCAGTGCCGGCTCTCTCCCTGCAGTGAGGACTTCTTCAAGATGGTCAGCGGGCTCACCATCGCCAAGGGGCAAAGGGGCGCCAGCGCCACCTTTGACTTCTACACTGAGTCCTGGGCCCAAGACACCTCCCAGGAGGCCAAGAAGAAGACAGTAGTGGACTTCGAGACAGATGTCCTCTTCCTGATGCCCACACAGATCACCCTGGCCCAGCACAGAGCCAACGCCAAGTGAGAACCTGGGCGGGGGAGGCCCACCCGGGAACTGAGGCCTCACTGGGGGCGGCCCACAGAGGTCTGGGAGGCCCCGGACAGCTGTGACCAGGTTGCTAGTAGTGCCTGCACCCTCTGCTTTGCCCAGGCCTGACAAGACTTGAGAAGGCCCCTCCCCGCCTTCCAGCCTCAGGGGGTGGGTGACACAACCCTCCCTCAGCTCCAGGCCTTCCCCTGCAAAGCTCTCGGGTCTGCCTCCCTCCCCGCTCTACAACAGTCTCGGCAGTGGGTTCCAGCTTTGCCGGCTTCCCAAGCAACCGTGGCGCGCGGCCACACTGCGTACCTCTGCCTAATAATAGCCAATGAAAAGAAAAACCAGCCAAGGAATGTTTAAAGAGTAGGAAGATGAAATTATACCCAGAGGTCCACGACGAGAGCTTTGCAGCAACTAAGCAATTAAATTCAGCTCTGAGCTTCCTGTCGGTCAAGGCCAACAAGGAAACCCCTGAGAGCAGATACCCTGGCCCATCAAATGAAGAATACACATTCATTTTCAGAGAAAAAGTGTCTGCCTTGATACTGAATTCCAGGAGGAAGACGCCTCTGCGTTTCGTGGAGGTGAAGCAGACAGACGTACAATTGCACTCATAGAACCCCCAAACCCATGAACTTGGGCCACGGCTTTCCCTTCCCCAGGTGCAAGGACCCGGGTTCTTCATGAGTCTAGGGAACTCCCAGCCCTCCCCTGGTGCCCTCATGGCGCCGCTCCAGGCCCATCTCCGGGCTGGGCGGCCCAGGTGAGCCCCGTGCCAACCTGGGCGGTTTCCGGTCCCTCCTCAGGAGTGCCAAGACGTACAGCTACCTGTTCTCCCACCCCTCTCGGATGCCCGTCTACCCCAACTGGGTGGGGGCCGACCACGCAGATGACATCCAGTACGTTTTTGGGAAGCCCTTCAGCACACCCCTGGGCTACCGAGCCCAGGACAGGACTGTCTCCAAGGCCATGATCGCCTACTGGACCAACTTTGCCAGAACTGGGTAAGGCAGGGTGAGAGAGCCAGGGCCTCCTGCCACCTTGGCCCTCTAGGCGTGGGTTCCAGTCCCTGTCCCCTCACTGACACTTAACCTCCCTCGGTACCCCCTGTGTGCATGAGAATAAGAGCTGCTGGCTGGGCTCCAGGACACGCATGTGCCCGGCCGGTGCCCAGGACACAGGGAGGTGTCCGATGGTCGGGTCGCCATGGAGGGCAGAGGGCTGCCCGGGCCAGCTGGGACCAAGCCGGGCCAGGGAGCAGGTCCCCAGCCCACACGCCCCCTTTTGTCTGTCCCTCTGCAGGGACCCCAATGTGGGCCACTTGGCTGTGCCCGCACACTGGGACCCGTACACCCAGGAAAACGGCAATTACCTGGAGATCAACAAGAAGATTGATGGCACGTCCATGAAACAGCACCTGAGGAGTAGCTACCTGCACTACTGGACCCTGACCTACCAGGCACTGCCCACCGTCACCGGAGATGGGGCCGCCCCTGAGCCCCCGGCAGGTGACTCCGAGGCCGTCCCCGTGCCCCCCGAGGGAGACTCCGAGGCCGTCCCCGTGCCCCCCGAGGGAGACTCCGAGGCCGCCCCCGTGCCCCCCGAGGGAGACTCCGAGGCCGTCCCCGTGCCCCCCGAGGGAGACTCCGAGGCCGCCCCCGTGCCCCCTGTGGGAGACTCTGAGAAAGCTCAGATGCCTGCAGTCATTGGCTTCTAATATCCTTGGCCCCAAGAAGCCACAGGGTGGGACCTCAGGGAGCCTGCCCCCGCCCAAGCTCTTCCTGAATAAAGCTGCTTCTCTCTCCGGCTGGCATCTTTCTTTGCTCTCATGGCCTCAGTTGCTGCCGGTGAGGGGCCCAGTGCACCCTGGTCTCTGTCAGTCTCTAGCGCAGGACGTGGACAGTGCCAGCCACATTTCAGAGGAGGGAACAGGGTCCGAGAAGGGGCAGAGCCAGGGCTGAACTCAGGCCGCTGGCTCCGAGGGGCTGGCTCTGCCCAAAGGGTGAGCAGGGCCAGTGCAGCCCAGCCTCGGCCCAGCCCTCTGGGTTCAGGAACTGGCCTGGGAAGAGAAATGGATTCCGCCTCCAGCTGGACCCAGGTCAAAGGCAGAATACAGCATTGCACTAGACTGTGAGAAGCGGGGGTGCAAGAGGGCTGGGCAGTGGCTGCCCCGCCAGCCCCGGCACAGTCTGGAGGGGGAGCGGGAGGCAGAGGTCAGGCCTCTGTGCGGTGGCCTGGGTGCAACCCCTCTGACCTCACCGCAGCCCCATGAGGTGGGCACTGTGGACCCGTTTTAGACCGTTACAGGCATTTTGAGAGACACAAGGCCCTGAGAGGGGTCACGTGCCCTGGACCACCAGAGCAAGGACCCAAACCCAGGCCTGAGACTCCAACACTCACAGCGTCGGGGTGTGTGTGTCACTGTGCGGCAGGGGTGAGGGCTCAGAGAGAAGGTTCTGCAATCCTGAGCAGCCCAGCCCGATGGGTGCGCGCGTGGGGGTGCAGCACCAGGGGACCGGCCGGCCACTCCCTCTCCGGCCCACAGATGGGAGACCGAGGTCTGGAGAGCCATGTCCTGTGGCCCCAGCAGCAGAGCGGCGCAGGGACAAACTCCACCCTAGAGGAGCAGGGGCACTTGGGCTACCCTGTGACCCCTGGACTGCCCTGGGCTGCCGGACTGGGTCAAGGGCTCTCGAGTGTGAAGGGGGGATTCCTGGTCAAAGGCTGAGGATAATGGACCCCCACTGAGTGCGGGCCTCTCCTGCACCTGTCCCTGCTCTCGGCCAGAAGAGGCGCGAGGGTGCCCCAGTCTGCTGGTCCTCGCCATGGGGACACGCACACGCCTTCTCCAAGTGTCTGCCTGTGTGGTCTGCTCTCTGGAGCCTCCTGTGCCGCCAGAGGGTCCCCTCGGACCCCTTCCTCCTCCAGCCCTGGGACCTGGCACTTGTCCCCCTTGTTGAGGAAAGCACAGCCCCACGGCCTGTCACCCAGGAAGTTACATCCCTGCTTGGCTAGGCCACATCAGAACGGCTCAGGCTGTTGGGACCCAGTGTAAGTTCAGTCCAGGCGGAGGCAAGCCCTCTGAGCCCCGAGTGTCTGATGACACGGGCAGCCACCAGGATAATCGAGGGTGGCCCACAATCCACCTGGCTCTGCCCTTCCGGGCTGTCTCCAGGGGCTGCAGTTGAGAACACTCACCGAGATGCAGGCCGGAGGCTATCCAGGGTCTCGGAGGCACCTGCAGGGCCAGGTGCTGCTCTTCAGCGCTGATCTCGGCCAAACTCTGAGAGGGCGCTGGGATCATGTCCCACCTCACGGACACGGTTCAGGATATTGTTGTTGAGGCTGCACCCGTGGGCTGGCAGTCTTGGTGGTCCTCCTTCCCTGCCCTCCCACGCCACACCTTTCAACCCTCCCCACGAGTGGGTCAAACCGCCCACCTCCCCACGACCTAACCAAAGCCCAGACTTGGGCCGAGGCCGCCGCCATCCCAGGGTGCTGCAGGCTCCAAGGGCACAGCCCACCAACCCTTTCGGACCAATGGGAACCAGTGTGACTGAAGTCTACATTCCTCATTGGCGGTCAAGAGAAACCCCAGGACAAGCCAAAACCCTTGCCTCTGCCTCCCCTGAAAGGCAGCCGTGTCCTGGGTCAGGAGTGGGTTATTATTTAAAAATCAGGGGAAAATATACACAACACATAACGCGCTAACTTAACTATTTTTAAGAGTGCAATTTAGGGACATCCCTGGCGTCCACGGTATTGTGCCGCCACCACCACCGCCATCTGGTTCCAGAACTTTCATCACCCCGACCGGAAACTTCGTGCCCGTTCAGCAGTACCCCCACACCGCCACGAATCTTGTCGACTTCCCGTCTCAATCAGTTTGCCTCTTCTAGATAGTTCTCCTAAGTGGAATCCTGCGTTCAGGGTCCATCGCTGCGGCGACGCGGACAGAACTCTTCTCCTGGTGGCTGGACGGCACGCCAGCACCCATGCTCTCATCATCCATTTCTCTAGGGTCGTCAGTAACGCCACGCCACGCCACGCCACGCCGAGGGCCCTGAGGACCGGACCACAGGGGGGCATTTCAACGTCTGGGGTAGAGTGTCCTGGGAACGAGCCCTTGTTTCCGGCACTGTGTGACTGGTTGAGAGGGGGGTACCGAGCGTTACAACGTAAAACATAAGACCTGGTTCTCCCCCTCCTCGCGTATCTTTGTGTGTGGCTGGTTGAGGGAGGCAGCCCTCTGTTTCTACAGAAATTTCTCCAAACGATTTTTGCAAAGCTTGTGTTTCTTCTTCTGTGTGGCCCCTGGTCTCTGTCCCCGGGTCTCTGTCGGCAGCGTGTGACCTGGCAGAGACTTCTTTGCCTGTTCAAGTTCAGCGGGCACGGCCCCCCAGCCGTGCAGCCACCCCTGGTTGTTGTGTCTGATGAGGTTCTAGAGTCCCAAGTTTGATGATTCTGGTAGATCCCCCCACCTGCCACTTAATGGTTGTCTCCACGGAGAGACTCTGACCCTCGGGGCTCCTTACTCCACCGGTTTCTGTCACCAGTGTTGTTTCTAAAGACACCCAACTTTCAGAGGTGGCTGCTATGCCCTGTGAAGGCACCTTGACCTCTAATCCCCGGGGGCCTGAGCTTCCTGTCTCAGCTCACTGTTCAAGTGAACGACACTCAAGTCAGCACGTGCTCTGTGGACATGGAACTGGGTGTGTGCACAGGAGCCAGAGACGGGGCAGGGTGTGGGGGGGAGAGGGGGAGGGCTGCCCACCCACCTCTCTGGCAGGCCACACGCCAACACCCGCATGTCTTAGCTGGACAGGGGCTGCGAGTGTCCGCACGGCCTTTAAATCAGCTCGGGAAGTGAAAGGAAAGCGCCACTCCTGGGCTATAGTAGAAACAGGATTTTAATATAATATTCAAGTCTAGCATTTTCTATTTACAACAAATAAATATTGCCCCTCCCCAACTGGTAAACATGGTTTTTGCCTTTTATACAAATATTCAATGCCCTCCCCTCCCCCTAGTCCTCCTTCCCCACAGACCCCTGTCCCATGCGGTCTCGTGAAGCCCAGGGCGCAGTGGTGAGTGGCACATGCAGTGTCGTGAGACGTCAGCGGGCCCCGGCTGAGACCGCCCTCACTCCCCGGGCGAAGAGGGGTCCGTGAGGAGGGTCTCTCCTCTCCTCTCCGAGGGCGGGCCGGGTGGGGTGCGGGCTCCCTCTCTCAGCTGGCCCTGTCGATGGAATCTTTGGTGCGGCCTGAGGAAGGCTGGAGTGGTGGCGGGGGGCCGGGACCCCGTCAGTGGCGTGGCCGGTGCCCCTGGCTGTGAGGAGAGAACTGCAGTGGTTGGACCCAGCAGGTAAGCGGGTGCCCCGGGGTGCCTGTGGGCACCAGTGGCAGTGACCCACACCTGGGAAGGTGTGAGGGAGGTGCAGCGAGGGCATGCCCGGTGGCGGGCAGGGCTCCATGCCCCTTGGCAGCGCTCCTTGGCAAAGTCGGCGAGTCCTCTGGTTCCAGAGAGCAGAAGGCACCTAAGGCGGCGAGTGGTCCACGGGAGGCCAGGTCAGCCTGTCGACAGGCAGGCATCAATCCCGGCAGTGAGAGAGGTCCAGGGTAAAACTGGAGTCGGAGGGTGGCCTGGGCTGGCAGGTGGGGCAGAAGGTGCCCGCCTGGCCGGGGCCACAGTCTGTGAGCGGCTCATTGCTTAGCCAGCCCGATCCTGGAAAGGGCAGGCCTGTGGCTGGGCCAGCCCGGGGGAACCCGCTAGAAGATGCCCTTGGCGATCTTGAGTCCCTTCTGCTTCATGCGGGGGAGGGTAGAGCTGGCCCCGTGCCTGACCTTTGCCCCCTTGGTGAAGGTCCGTTTCTTTAGGACGAAGTCGTAGTTGGCAGCGGAGTTCATGGCGTAGAACACGTTGGCGTTGTCAGGGATCTTCAGCTCTAGTCGGGGCGGGGTGGAGGGATGGTCAGGGTGAGACCCTGCAGGACGCTGCCCCATCGCGTGAGGGCCCGGGCCGGGCCTCAGCCGGAGACCGAGACCCCCGCCCCAACTACAGGACCACCAAGGACCCGTCTCAGTGACACCGGCCCGAGGTTCTTAGACCCCTGACCACTCCCCCCTAAGTCCCGCCCTGCTCGAGACAAGAGCTCTGGGCCCAGGGACAGGCACCGCAGGTCCTCACTCTGCTCCCATGCCCCACCGGTCCCCTCTGGCCTGGAGCCTGCCGTGCCCCCAGCTGGGCTGGAGTCTGCACCTGCCCCATTGTGCGGCTCTCACTCTAGGACGCAGGTGGCAAACACAAGGCCCTCCACCCTGTTTCATCCAGCCCAGCACCTTGTTTCTGCCCAGAGGCAGCACCGAGCTCTTGCTTAACTGTTAAGGAGTAGTTACATTTATGCAGTCCTAAAATTAATGACATTTGGCCCTTTGAAGGCCACCGCGAGGCTGACGTGGCCCCCCCGGTGACAATGAGTTCGACACCGCTGCTCTAGGCCCTCACACTGTGCAGGCCCCTATATTCCTTTCCCGTAACAAGGGTCGCACCTGCCTTGCCCCCTCACCAAGGTGGTGCAAGAAGGTGAGAAAGGATTTAGGAACCAACCTTGAGGGACCGTGGGGACATTACCAACTATCTGGGGCCACGGTGGGGAGTGGGTGACGAGCTCAGGGCAAAGGAGAAGGCAGAGGAGGCTCACGGCCGACCTTTCTGTGGCGCGCACACAGCCCTGGGCATGCACAGGTGGGGCAAAGTGGGTTCACAGCTGTTTGTGTGGGAAACACCACAATAATTAAGGAGTGACACAAGAGTGCACTCTGAGCTTCGTGCACTCACAGCTGTAAACCTCCTGTGCCCAGCCTGCTTCTACAAACACACCGGCTCCTTCATTTCCGGTGTGGGAGGGGAGCACGGCCGGCCGCGTGACTCCAAGTCCGCACTCACAGCGCTCTGTCCCTGCCCCAGGGCTCGGAACGCTGCACTGCCCCCAAGTTCCGCCTGTCACGGGCTGAAGGCCTGTGTCCCCCCAGGATTCCCGCTGATACCCTAACTTCCAAGGGATCAGGACTTAGGGCTTTGGGGAGGCGGTGAGTTTGTGAGGGTGGCGCCCCTGTGAATGGGATTAGCACCCTTGTAAGAGACCCCAGAGAGCACCCCTTCCCCATGTAAGGACACCCCCAGAAGTCAGCAGGCTGCAGCCCTGAAGAGGGCCCAATTTCACCTGACTGTGCTGGGCCCTGAAGCCGGACTCCCAGCCTCCAGGACCGTGAGGGACACATTTCTGTCATTCACAAGCCCCCAGTCTGTGGTGGTTTGTCACAGCAGCCGGGACGGACTGAGACGGTGGCCTATGCACGTGGATTTTAACCCACGTGATATTCAGTCCCCAGCAATCTCAAGTCTCCTGACGCGCACACATTTCCTGTCCTAGCCAGAAAGTGCCCCCTTGACAGGCCGGTGGGCTTGGCCATCAGGCTGCTTTGCCCCTCGGAAAAAAGCCTTTTCGCTGCAGCTCTGATCTGGGGTCACAACCCGGCGCGAGCAGAGCCTGCCCCTCCCCTGTGGGCCTGTGTTCCAGGGCGCGGTCCCCCCACCTCCGGCTCATCCCCCCTGGCTCCAGCTTACTCCGCTCGTCGGAGATAACCTGCACCAGCTCGTAGTGCTCCGGCTCGTCCTCATCCAGGTGGTGCTTGTCCATGGCCTTGCGGATGACAGCAGGGGCCTTGTCTTGGCTGGTCACCTGGGTTGGGGTGGGGGCAGGCCATCAGGGCAAGGGTCCTAGAGGGGCTGCCCAGGAGTGCAGTGGCCAGGGACCTGAGGAGCCGCCACCCTCTGCCGTCCCCTGGGGGGAGGGGGGCTCCTTACAACGATGACCAGTGTTTCCTGATCATTCCCCCTCCCCTTGCAAGCCTGCCACCGCCTCCCGCACCATGTGGGGAGACCGCCTGCCCCTGCAGCGTCAGTACCAGGGGGTCTGGGGAACAGAGAGCCCTGAAGGTGACAGCCACAGCACGCCCAGGGGCCACCTACGTGCCAGGCCCAACCCCAGCTGTGGGGTGTGGCGGGGACGGGGGCAGCAAGCGGCTCCTCTGCAGCTCACTTTTGGAGGATGGGGAGAGTCCCCTCCACCCCCACAGATCAATCACGCTGGCTCGATCTCGACCTTCAGTGACGTGCGTGTCTGACACCACAGGCCACCCCCACGGACAAC
Source organism: Macrotus californicus (assembly GCA_007922815.1). NCBI lineage: Eukaryota > Metazoa > Chordata > Mammalia > Chiroptera > Phyllostomidae > Macrotus > Macrotus californicus. The sequence continues at coordinate 60,958 of VMDR010001472.1, read as the reverse complement.
AGCCCGGATGGCCTCCTGCCCCACCTGCCCACATCTCTCAGCACCACCAGCCCATCCCCTCAGGAGACAAAGGTCACACATCACCACTGTCCTCCTTTGCCCCAACCTCCAGTGGCTCCTGTCTCCTTCTGACACTTCCGTGACCCTGGCTCTTCACCCCAGGCCTACCTGCTGCCCCTCCAACCCCCAGCACACCCCCAACTTGGGACACCGCCCGGTGCCCGCTCCAGGGGCGTCATCAGCGAGGCCCTTCCTGGCTGTGACAGGACCTGTATCTGCTGCCCTCATCTGATCGCCATTGTGCCTGGCTTCTCCTCCCCCGTCCTTCCTGACAGGACCCACTGGCAGGCCACCCCGGGAGGGCACGACGGCACAGGGCATCCAACCCCCCAAGAGGGCCCGCCCGCCTCGCTCACCAGGATGCTCTTGTACATGTTGCCATTGTCCACATCCAGGCTGACTCGGATGATGCAGCAGTCGCCCACCTGCTGGTTGTAGAGCGGAAGCGAGGCGCTGTAGCTGCTGACCCCCGAGACGGAGCGCCTGTGGGTTCGGGTGCCGGCCACGGGCGTGGTGGAGGCCGAGGACGAGGAGGCGCTGCTGGAGGCCGAGCTGGCGCCAGAGGCGTCCGGCGACGACTGGGAGGCCGACCCCCAGGACTGTGGGGAGGCCCCGTCAGCAAAAGCCCCGAGCTGGGGTTCCCAGGGGCTCTACTCAGGAGCTGGGGCGTCCCTGCCCTATTTGTGGGTTTGCAGGGGAACCAGAAGGGGGGGCTGCACAGGGCTGTGTGGAGGGGGTGGTCACCTTCTTTTCCTGGCCTTCGGGGGACTCCGGGACGAAGCTCACGTTGATCTCCTCCACGTCAGAGCTAGAGGAGCCTGCTGAGTGGACACTGAGCGCGTCAGCGATGTCCCCGCTGCTGAGGTAGGGGCCACACCTGAGTTGGTCACAGGACTTGGAGTGAGAGCTGCCACTGGCATTCAGCTCCGTGCTGGGGGCCTGACGGCTGGAGAAAGGCCTGGGTTACTTGGGGGAGGCCTCCCCTGGGGGGGCATCCTCCCTGTACCCCTCCCTCACACTCTGCTCCATGCACCGCGCCGAGTGCTCAGCCAGTCACCGACACTTGTTTTGCTCCAGCCATCTGACATCATTTAGCATCACCCCGTTTCAGAGGAGGAAACTGAGGCCCAGAGAGGTGAGGTAACTCCCCTGGTCACTGGTCTGGTCAGCAGAGAAGCTGAGACCTCAGTGCCAGCTGTTGGCCCCCTGCGCCCCAAGGGAGCCCCCTGCCGCTCAAGGGCACCTACTCGCTCCAGCGCTTGACAATGGCCGTGCTCTTCTTGGCCTTCAGGGTGTTGCTGGCCGACTCGGAGGGAGGCTCCAGTTCACACGACAGGTTGTAGCTGCAGGACAGAGCAGCAGCTGTGGGCTGCCAGGAGCCACAAGGGGTCTCCCTGCCAGCGCCTGCCGGCGACTGGAGTCTGGGCACCCAGCCATCTCGCAAGGTGACAAGATCCAGTGCTGACCGCGTGCCCAAGGCACAGCCTCTGGAGCTGGCTCCGGGGACAGCCTGCCTGTGACGTGTCCGATTCCCACCCTGGACTCACCTCTCGGTCTCGCTGAGCCGCTCCGTGGCGCGGAACCAGGCCCCAAACTGCTCCTCGGGCTCGATGCTGTAGTTGTTGCAAGCCGACTGGAGCAGCTTGATCTGGGCGATCACTTCAAATTCCTGGGGCCAGAGGGAAGGGCAGGACGGCGATGGCCCGAGTGGGGTGGCAGGTGGGCCAGGGCTCAGGCTCTGGGTCCCCTCCTCTTCTCTGCTCCCACCCAGGCCTGACCTGACTCTCAGAGCTGGGTTCACAGTCCCTCCCCAGGAAACTGACCTTGGTTCCCTCTCTCACTCCGATCCTCTTCTGGGAGAGGTTCCCCCTATCCTGTGCCCAACTCCCCCACTCCATAGGTCAGGAAGGGGGACAGAGTCAAGAATGTTCTACCCAGGGGCGCCTCTGGTTTCCACCCCCAACGTGAGGGCCGTGGCTACTCACCTTCCTCCTCTTCTCGAAGTTGATCAGCCTCCCCTGGGAGGGAGAGAGCCAAAGCCCATCACAAAGTGTCCCTTTGCCTGGCACCCCCTCCAGGCTGCACTACCAACATCACACAGCAGGGGGCAGGGCATGCCCATAAGCTTGGACCTTGGGTGGGTGCTGGGGGGACCTTTTTGCCCAACCCTCTTAGAGGACAGATGGGGAGACTGAGGCCTTGGGGCAAGAATGCCCTGCTTGGCCACCAGGTGCCTGACCCTGGAGGGTCCGGCCTCTTGCCCATGGGCATCGCCCAAAGGAGGAGCTGGGTCCAAACTCTCGTACAGCTCTGAACCCCACCAGCCAGATGGTGAGCTGGTTACCCTTGGTAAGAAGGGCAGGTGCCCCAACACACAGGGGCTGGGGGAACCCTCATGAGACGAGGTGTGCCGTGTGGGGAGCTCAGGGCTCAGTGAGGTGCGCGTTCCTTCTGGGCTTCAGGGCCCCGGCCCGGCTCCCCCCAGCCCGCCCCCAGCCCCGGGCTCACTCACATACAGGTAGTCCTTCATTGCAGTGTCCAGCATCACCAGGTCTGTGAGGAACGTGCCCAGGTAGGGGATGGTGCCCTGGATGACACCCTGCAGTATCGGGGTGGGAGGGGATAAGTGGAGTCCATGGCCACTCCCCCAGCAACCCCTGGGCCTCGTCTGACCCCAGGCCTCCTGCTGGGAGCAGCCTATGGATCTTTAGGCACTGACCTCTTCCTCGTGTCCCTGGACCCCAAAGTCCCTCTGGTCACCTTCCAGGCCTGGTATTTGGCCAATCCCCAAGATTATATGGTCTCTGGCCCTCCCTACCCCTGAATCCCTGAGCCCACCTCTTCCAGGCCCTTGCCCTGGTGGCTCTAACTAGTCCCCCTGAGACAACCATGGGTCAAGACTCAGAGGAGGGCAGCTCCTGCCTCTCCCAGGCCTTGGGCACACTCACCGTCTCCTTCGGCCGCTTCTGGGCCCTCTTGGGGTTCATCTCCAGGGTGGCAAACTTGGAGGTGCCCTCCTGCCAGGGTAGAGGATGGGGTCAATGAGGCCTTTGCCCTTAGCCCCACATGCACCCAGACCTGTCTGGTCATTTGCATTCACGCCTGGATAGCCCTTCTGGGACCTGCCCCCCAGGCATGCTCTGCAGTGTCGTCTCTGGGCTGGTTTGGAAAGGGATGCCCACCCCTGACACCCTCCACCACCAGTCCAGAGGACACTGGGTGCCAGGGGGAGGTGACAGCACGGAAGCAGGAGACCTGACCCCGCCAGCTCACCCACCCCTTCTGGGAAAGCCTACACGCCCCATCCAGTTCCCTGGGTCACCTGACCACCAAAGTCCAGACAAGACAGGCCCAGAAGTTTCCAAAGAAACTTCGGTGACAAGCTCGCCCCACCCCTCACCTTGATGAGCAACTCTCGGCTCAGTGAGTAGTTGTTCTCATCCGAGAAAATCTCCGACAGTTTCTGAAAGACCCGCAAGCTGTCCCTGGGGGCATGGCGAGGGTGGGAGGGGTGTCAGGGCAGATCCATTTTATCGTAGACCCCAAAGACCCGAGCTGCTGGGGCCCTAGGGCTCCATGGGCCTGGGGAGGCCGCCCTCATGTTAGTCACCTGGGTCCCCTTGCCATTTCTAAATGGCTCAGATGTGGCTCAGTTCAGTACCTGACAGATAGGGAAACTGAGTCCTGAGGTGGAACGGCTAGCCCAAGGCCAACGGACACTTAGAGACCCCGCGCACCCATGGGCCCTGGCAGGCCGCCAGCTCACTGAGGGGATGGCACCCCGCCCTTGGGAGGCCCTGGCACACCGTGGAGCTCTGACGGGAAGGCCTGCCCACCTGGAGACTTCTTCCCACGTCTTCTTCAGCCGGTGGATGGAGTTGCTCTGCAGAGCAGACAGGATGGCGTGGAGCGACGAGAAGTTCTTGAGTGCCCGGCACTCCTGGCGAAGGGAGAGCGCGGCCGTGAGGCGGGGCTAGAGCTCCCACCCACCCCAGCGTCAGCCCCTCAGCAGACGAGACAGACACCCGGGGAGCTCCCGAGGGGACCTGGGCCCCGTGAGGGACACTGCAGGGGTGGGAGGACATGAGCCCCACCCAGGAAGGAAGCGAGCACCCAGGCAGGGGGGATGTGCGAGTTGGGGTCATCGAGCCTCTGAAACAGAGGGGCCCAAGAGTGGGTGAGGGCAGCAATGGGGTTTCCCGGGTCCCCCGAGGCATACCCTGGCCACCTCGATCCAGTGCTCCACCACCCTGGCCCTATCCCGGGCCGTGGCACTGCGGTCCCCGAGGCAGGTGGTAATGACGCAGTTGGCCACACTGTTGAACTGGGTGACGGTGGCACGGACGGTGGGAGCCAGGTGCTCCTTGCCTTTCTTGTCGCGTTGAGACCAAATGGAGCCCAGGCAGTGGTAGGGCACCACCTTCTTGAACAGCTCCTGGGGAGCAGGCGAGCGTCACCCGGCTCTGCTGTACCCCTGCTTAGCATGCACAGCCTCCCACCATCCCGGGGTGGCCATGCTCAGAGGGAGCTCTGGAAACAGGATGGGGACTGAGCCTCACGGGGGTCTTGGCTTGGTTTCCTGCCCCTGCAGGCTCCTAGCACACAAGGAGCTGGGACAGAAGGCTGGTGAGAAAGAGGCTGGCATTCTCACCAGCCCGTCCTCACTAACTCCGAGCACCAGGAAGTGGCTCCCACCTACACGGACCAGGTGGCACCTCGAGTCCCATGACACCTGTCCATCCCTGTCCAGAGGCTCGTCCACTCTGTGGGTCTCCAACTAGGAGCCTGGTCTGGTGTCTGCCACATAGTCAGGTACTCATCTGGTGCCTAATGAGTGCCGAGGCTGGCAAGGCCTCCTGGGCAGATGGGGAGTAACCGCTACACCCAGCTGTACCTCAGGGAGCTCCCCCAACCCCGGTCAACGGCCAGGCCCCCCCCATCTGTCTATTCCACCTCATCTGCACAGAGGGACAGGGTGGGGGTAGGGTCCCAGCTCCACAGTCCACAGGGAAATCGAGGCCTCGGGGTTAAGAAGCTTGCCCAGGCTGCACGGTGTGTAATGCTACGGCTGGGATTTGGGCCAGGACATCAGCTCTGGACCAGGAACAGCAGGGCTGGGCAGTGATGCCAGGGGAAGGTGCATTCTCCTTGCCCGCCCGCTGAGCAGAGTTGCTCACCGCATCCATCAGGGTAAACTGTTCTGCCACCAGGTCCGGAGGGAACGCCAAGAGGTGAGGCTTCTCCTCGCTCAGTCCATTTTCTGCAGCCACAGGCAAAGGCCAGGAAGGCTCTGGTGCTGGAGCGGGCCCTAGCTCTAGAGTTCGTGACAGAGCTGCCTCCAGCTCTGGAGTGGGTGTCGGAGCGAGTGCTGGCGCTGGCTCTCTCTCTGGAGCTGGTTTGAGAGCTGGCTCAAGCTCTGGAGCCAAGACTAGCTCTTGCCCCGAAACCAACACTGGACTGGGCGCTAAAGCTGGCACCGGAGCCGGCTCTAGCTCTAGAGCTGGCAAGGGACTGGGCACTAGAGCTGGCGCTGGCACTGGCGTTGGTGATAGACCTGTAAAAGGAGAAAAGTTCAGCAACACTTCTGCTTTTCCAAGACAAAAATCACACCACTGCCTTGCCTTCTAGAGAAGCCTCAGCCCAGGATGTCTTCCCCACCTGTGGACCACCAGGTAGGGTCTGCGGCCAGTCTCTGCTCCTGGCCCATGCTAGTCTCTGGAGGCACCCCCTGTGTGCCCAGCACCGACCCCTCCCCAGTTACCCACCGCCCCCTGCTCCTCACCCTCCAACTCTGCCTGCTCCAGCTGAGCCAGGAGGAGATGCGCACGGCGTTCCAGGTCAGAGCCAGGCATGTTGAGCTGCACGTAAGCTGCCAGCTGCCTGAGGCAGGGGAAGTCGGGGGGCTGGCAGAAGTCCTCCGAGTATTGGTCCAGCCAGGTGCCCAGGATGGAAGAGATGGCACTGGGGGAGGCAGTGGGGGGGGGGCAGCAGAGTCAAAGGCCTGGCCTCTCCCTCCGTGTGGCCTTCCCCAGGCCACACCTGTCCCTGCCCACCTAAAGGCCAGTACCCCCTACCCCCTGCACTGGGCCATCCAGGCAAGAGGCAGGCCTGGTGATCGGGCAGGAGCTGGTCATCTCTTGGGGAGGGAGCCCTCCACCCATGGTATGACCCTCGCCTGTCCCAGGGAAGCCTGACACCCTCCTATCTGTGTCTGGTTCCCCCCCACCCCCCGGAATGTCCTGTTCAAGGCACAGAGTGGCACACAGTAGGTGCTGCAGGAAGGTGGGAGGGAGGAGGGGCAAGCAGAGTGCCCCACCCAGCATTCCGGGCCCTTTGGCACCTCGGCCTCAGCTCATGCCCGACATGCTGCCCTGTCCTCCCTGACACATGGGGGCCTCGTCTTCCCTGTGACACTATTCTGGGGAACTGGGGCAGGAGTCACAAGCTGTGTGGGGCTGCAGTCCCCGCCCCCCAAAGTTCCCCCGTGGGGACAGGAGGCCCTCCCATCAGACCCGAGGTGCACTCACTTTCTCAGCTGGTCCTGGGGTCCGCCGTCCTCGTGGGAGTAAGGGAGGACGCACCCGTATCTAGAGGGGGCCGTGAGGGCGTCACATCTACCGTACCTGCTATGACGTCTGATGTTACTGGCTGACCCCCTCCCCCCGCCACCCCCCATCAGGTCGGAGGCCCTGGAGGGCAGGGACTTTCATCTGCTCTTCTCACGGAATTTTGTCACATGCCAGGAAAGTGCCTGCACATGGAAGGCTTCACACTCATCTGTGGAATGAATGGGTCCCAAGCGGCACCTCACAGACACCTGAGTGGGTTGGGGGCCCCTCCGGCAGCCCCCGGATGTCCCTGACCTGGCTTCTCATGGAGGAGACCCCCCGGAGAAAACCTGGGCCCTCCACTCAGAAGGGAAGACCATTTACCCGTGGGCACAGGGCAGCGAGGCTTGAGACAGAGCTGCCTGAGTGGGAAAGTCGGACGTGAGGACCAGCACAGCAATCCAGAAATCCCCCTCTGCCCGCTATCCTGACAACCCCGGGGGGGGGGGGTCTGTTCTCTTAGCATCCAGTTTTGGGTTCTTTTAAAAAGATTTTATTTACTTATTTTTAGAAAGAAGGGAAGAGAGGGAGAAAGAGAGGGAGAGAAACATCAATGTATGGTCACCTTGCATGCATCCCTGACTGGGGACCTGGCCTGCAACCCAGGCATGTGCCCTGACTGGGAATTGAGCCAGCGACCCTGTGGTTCACAGGCCTGCACTCAGTCCACTGAGCCACAGCAGCCAGGGCAGCATCCAGTTCCCACCTGAGCAAGCTCAGAGAGGTGGAGTGATACTCCCAAGACGCACCACAGGCGGTGGGCAGTGCGCTCACCTTTTGAACAGCAGGTCCAGGACCTGCTGGGTGGTGGTGAAGGCCCGGTAGGTGCATAGGAAGATGGTGACGTAGGAGAGGTCGCTGCCCTCGAAGGCTGGCACCAGGTGTTCCACCAGCTTCTCCAGTGTGCCCGCCTTCACCGTCCGCACCTTGCAGGTCTCATACAGGCTCAGGGCCGGCTCATTTTCACACTGGGGTGGGAAAGAGGAGGGATATGTAGTCAGAGGCAGCAGCAGGGACAACCAAGAGCGGGGAGCTGGAGCTCGGACGAACTCCCAAGTGCTCAGTGATTTCTGGCAGAAGGGGACATGAGTGTCCCCAGCACTCGCATTGAAAAGTAGAATCTGAAGTGAGGAGTGATGAAGGACACTAACTCCTGCAGGTTGTCGGCTGGCTGTGGAGGGCAGCACCTGCCTGCGTCAGAGCGTGAGCTGCCCATGAGCACTGGCAGAACAGCCCCATGCAAGAGAGGGGCGATGAGAAAACAGCTTATTGGGGTGGGAGGGGCAGCACATGAGGACACAAGGGACCTTCAGGGCGGCTCTGCGGAAACGGCCACAGGGCCGTGCTCCATGAGAGAGCGAGTGACAGGGAAGTGTACATAGTAACCTGAGCCCCAACCCTTTCTGGGGTGAAAACAGCCCCTCCTACTAAAGGCAGTGATGTTGGGGTTCAGAGGAGGGGAGGACAGGCTGACAGCCCCAGGGCACAGCGGGGGGTGGGGGGTGGGAGTCAAACAAGAAAAACCAGGGCCCAACCCAGAAAGACTCTCAGACCCACGTGAAGTCAGAACAGTGTCAAAGTGCCTTTTCTGATGTCCACGCCACTGGGACAGTAACTGCCCTCGGCCAAGCCCGGGGCTGGACAGTGGGGGGCAGGGTGGGCAAGCCCAGACTCCTTTGCGAGGACTGTGGGGCCCACGGGCAGGAAAGCCCTGGGAGCAAGCCCAGGGCCATTACCACGGTGGCGTGGCACAGGGAACCTGGGCCCTCTCAGGGCCCCCGAAGTGGTGGCCCCTGCCCCCACACTCACCCCAAGCCAGCGCTGGCCCTTGGTGGCACCGTGGTGCACCTGCACCTTGCGCAGGGAGATGGAGTAGACGACCCCGTTGACCAGCTCCTCGCCGATCTCCTGCGTGGAGCTCTGTGAAGACAGCACCCGGCCGCCGGGCAGGGAAGTCAGGGCCCTGCCAGCCACTGCTGCAGGGTGCCCTGTGCCACCTCTGATCCTTAGGTGAGGTCCAGATCAGTGGCCGCACAGACCCCCAGTCCAGAACGAAACAGGACAGCAGCTCACAGACAGGACTCACAGCCGGGCAGGTGGGCGCTGCCTGGGGCCCTCCCCTCCTGCCCTGCCAGCCGTGAGCTGGGGGTGAACAGGACAAGGCCACCTGGCTTCCAACACCCCAACAGCCCGCTCCTGCGCAGGGTACCCCCAACACAAGTACAGTTACTTGGTCATTCCGCAGATGAGGAACAACCTGTCAAAAGTCACGTGCCACAGCAGGAAGTGGCAGACCTGGGACCCCACGCCCTGACACGGCCCACTGTACCCAGGGACGTGCCCCCTACCTCCATCCCTCCTCTGCCCAGCCTGCCTGACCCCCCAGCTGACCCCGTAGGAGTGGCAGCCCCTCCTGGCCCAGCCCTGGAGTTAGCGTCACGGCTCTGGGGCAGGTGTGGGGATCCTCCAGGCCACAACCGAGGCCACTTCCTTCCCCTTCTGCTCATTCATAGCCTTGTGCCTTCTTGGGCAAGAGAGGAGTTCCCTGTCACCACGTGCATGAGGACAGGGTAGGAAAGGGGACAGTGCTGACGTGCAGGCTGATGGCTGGGGTTCTACGGAACCCCAAAGCCACAGGACTGTGGCTGGGCCGGGAAGAGGGGTCACCTGACTGATACTGGACCTCGGGCAAAGAGGAAAGGCCCTTGTTTTAGGAGGCAGCAGCCCAGTCCCACTGGGCAGGCTGGCTGGGGGGCTGTCATCAAAGGCTCCGACAAGGCCACTTGGTCACCACTGTGGAGCTGGGCTTCCCAGCCCTCTCCTAACTGGCCCTGTCCAGGAAAGGGGGCCCGCAGCAGTGGGAGGCCTTGGAGTGAAAGCACTGACCTCTGAGAGCTCAGGGAAGGACTGGGAGCCTGCAGCTAAGACCCCGTGCGGGTCACTGCCCCAACAGGGATGGGCGCAGAGCTCAGAGGGCTGGCCCCCAGCCCCACCCCTGTGAGAAGTGCCGACTCGGCCTGAGCCCCGCTGACCGCCCTGCCCTGAAGCCTGTGGGGGCCCAGGCAAAAACCAGCTGCAGTGTCCTGGACTGTAACCTGAGACGTCAGCACCCCTGGGGTTGGGACCCAGGCCTGGGCCTCCTGGCTCCTGCCCACCGGAGGCTCGGGAGCCGTCTGCCGGAAGTCCTCTTCCTCTGACCCAAGGCCACCCTCCCGCTCCGGGCAGCATCCCAATGGGAAAGCCACTGTGGCCACACAGGGTCCCGGACCCTGCACCGACGCCACCTCCAGGGAGAGCGCCAGCCGCTTCCTGGAAGTCAGCAGGGGTCCCACAGCAGAGCCAACTCCCCCACACAGCCCACGCCTGGGGGGTCAGCCCTTCCACTGAAGAGGGGAAATTCCTCCTCCTGAAGCAGAAAAACAGAAACAGATGCACACTGTCCCCCCCACCACCACCCCTACTCCTCCCTGCTTAGAAGAGCCCCTTGGAGAGGGTGGTGACGGACAAGGGGCTTCAAAGGCCTGCTAGCCCTGTCACCCCCACCCCAACCAGACCCCGGCCACCCCCACATCTCCTCAAAGGTTCCAAAGCCTGCTTCCCACAAAGCCCTGGCCCCCTCCTGGGGATTTCAGTCACATCTGGCCCAGCTGGGAGCCAAACAGCGTCCCGAGTGCCCAAGTTCTTGACGGCAGTGTGGAAGTCCAGTGCAGGATGTGCCTGCCAGAGGGCACAGGACTTGAGCCCCTTGGGAGCCCACACGGCACCTGGCTCCCAGGGGCCTCCATCCAGGCCTGCTGGACAGAGCGCTCCCTGGCCAGGCGGACCCTCGGGTGGGGCCAGGGCCTCAGGTCCAAACAGCGGCTCTGCGGTGAGCCATGGGCCTCGCTGGCTGCGAGCAGCTGGCTGGCCCTGCCTGGGTGTCATGTGATCCTGGAGCCCTTCCCCCACCCTGGAGGGGCCCCCTCTGCCAGCCGGTTGGGGGGCAGGGCCAGAGGCTGCGCCACACAAGCTGGGCTGGGGGAGTCACTGCCCTGTCACACAGATGGGGAGCTGCTCTAGCCGGAACGGAGCCAAGCCTGTCCTCCCCGTCCCCTCCCGCAGCAGCAGCGGGACAAACCCAGACCCTTAGAGCATTTCTGAGTACAGGCGCCACTGAACCACCTACTGAGAGCCGACAGGGGAGCGGGCTCTGGAGCAAGTGCCTGGGGTCCTGGGCAGAAGGTGGCAGAGTGTGGCGTCTGCTCCCTGCTCTCACCCCCTTGGCAGGGACAGAGAAGGAAAGCAGCCAACAGCCCAGGCACTGGCCCCAGGACCCTCTGGAGCAGGAAGGGCAGGGCACTGGTACCCACAGATGACTCTGGGCCACCTTGTTTGCAGAGCGGGCTACCCTGGAGCCCAGGAGCAGCAGCCCAGTAGGCAGCACCAGGCCCCCAAGGACACTGGGACCCCTCGGGGGAGGAGGGGATTGGCCTTGCAAACAGATGTCCTGAGGGCAGCCCTGAGCTGTTAGGGGAAAAGACCACCACATGGGTAATCTGCCCTCAGGGGACACCCTCCAATGTCCCCAGGGTCAAGTGGAGTGAGGGTGGTGGGGTGCCCCCAGGCCCTGGTGAGCAGAAGCCACCAGAATGGGTCCCCAGGGTGTCCCATACCCTCTTGACCCTCAGGGTACAGCTGGAGCGCCGGGGACAAGGAGGAGAAATGGCCTGGGCGGCATCTTTAATGTGTTACCGATCAGCCTTCTTGGGGTGGCAGGACAGCAGGATACCGTGTCCCCAACTGATTGCTGGCCAAGCTCCAGTGCCCTCAAGGTAGAATGAGGGGTTTGCTGGGGCAGAAAGGGGGGGCGGTCACGGAAGGTACTGGGCCCTTCCCAGCCCTGCCATCGTCCCCAGAAGGCAGCTCACAACTGCGTACACAGGGACAGCTGCACCTCCCATCTGGTCAGCCCCGCGTGCCCGCAGAGACGCACCTTTCCTGTGAAAGTGACGAGGGCCACAGATGCCCCGGCTACAGACTGGCTCCTCCTAAGGAGACCTGGCCGAGGGCTGCGGCCGAAGGAGGGGCTCTGGCCTACACTGCAGTCCCCTCCCCAGTGGCATGGGGGTGGGTCGCAGGAGGGGGCTCCAACCACAGCTCCCCCATGTGCATTAGATCACCCTTTCTGAGCCGCTGCTTGGGTTCACTGAGCCACACAGGCCACGCCCCAGCACCCCCAGACCCGCAAGTCCCGTCTCTCATGAAGGACTCCAGCCGCAGCTCTGCCAGCCCCGCAGCCCTGGGCCTCACTGTGCTGGTCTGCAGCTTGGGGACAAGAGCATCCATCAGGGTGATAGTGGCAGTGACACGCAGCCCAGACCGGGGCCTGGAGCATGGGACGTGATGACATGCACACAGCCCCCTGAGCTGGCGGTGAGAAACCTCCCGGGGAACCTGGGGGAGACCTGCCAGTGCCTCCAGGAACCTGGAGGGGTCACGTCACCCTAACACTCTGCCGGGTGGAGCCAGCCCTGCAGCTTTCCGACTTCTTTCAGCCTTTTGCTCAAATGCAGGAGCCCAAACGTGAGATGGATCAAGAGGGCGGCTCGGCTCTCAGGCATCCCCGACGCCCGAGACAGGCCGAACCCAAAGCCATGTACCCGTTATACAGAGCGGGAGACTGAGGCTGGGGGGTGATCAAGCAGAGACTGTCCAGGCTGAGGGGAGAACCAGGACATCTCAAGTTCCAGTCCTGGTTCATCTCTAGACCACAAGCCCAGGGCAGGGTGAGTGAAAATGCTAAATGTGCGTCACCAGTCACCCTGCTGGTATGTGGCAGCTGGGTGTCCTGCACCGAGCCCGAGGGCGTAAACAGGGCCCCGGCGGGGGCTCGAGGTAGGACCTGGGTGAGGGTGGGCCACACCCCTGGTCCCCACAGAGGCAGCCCTGGCTGGGGGCCGCTCAAGACGTCCGGTTTTCAGAACAGCCAGGAAGCATAGTGATCCCAGAAACCGGAGTTTGGAGGCTGTGCTGAGGGCCCCCAGGGAGGCTGACCCATCTCCCCCAGAACCTTCTCCACCAACCTGAGCCCAGCTATTTAAACCTGCCTCGGGTGGGGAGGGGCGACCGGCCTCCAGGGGGCAGGTCTGCGACGGGACGTGGCTAGTGGACGCCTGAGGAGGAGCCTGGCCTGGTCTCTAGGGGGTTTAGGGTGAGGCTAGCTGAAGGTCCAGTGCCAACAGCATCGCCACAGGCCAGTGTCCAGCACATATGGACACTTCCTGGAAGCCAGGCCCTCGGTACACTTATCATGTCTGGTCCTCCCAACACCTCACCTGATGGATGGGGAATGAGCTGGGCAGGGACTCGCCCTTGTCGGGAGCCAGGAAGTATCAGCTGGGGCAGGCACTTGAACCCTGGCCTGTGACTCTGAGGTCCTATGGAGCCACACCCAGGCCTCGCTCCACAGGTGGCTGCCACGGTCTCAGCCTCAGAACAGAGTCCAGTGATGGCAAGGATTCCCTCGGGTCACACAGCCAGTTGTGGGTCGTGGCCCGGCCCAGCTCCCTCATACCCATACCTTTCTACTGAGAGGGGATGTCCAGGGCCACCATAGGCCCCGAAGTCAGCTACAAGGACCAGATTGGGGGAGTACCACGATGACCCGGAGCCCAGGGCGTGGCCTCTCCCTGGAACCTGGCCGGGAAACACAACCGGGGCAGCTACCGGTGTCCAGCTCTGATGCTGTGCCAGGCACAAGAGGGACTGTGTATCAGGCTGCCTGTCTCTCTTGGTCCTCACCAAAGCCCTAAGCGGAAGAACTGGCACACGGTACATTTTACAGACAAGGAAACGAGGCTCAGGGGGCGGGTCCAGGCAGCAGGGGCCAGCGCCGTGCTCTCCACTCCAGGGCCCAAGCTGCTGACCAGCTCACTCGTCTCTGGCCCTGGGCTCCAAAGAACAACACTGGGAGTGACTGCAGAGCAGGCCGTTCAAGCAGCCAACGCTTCCCTGGAGAGGAGAGGAAAACACCCAAGCCACACCCGCACCCAGATTCCCCAAACGCTGCCCTCGCACACGCAGGGTGCGCCCGCCCACCCTGCTTGCCCAGCCCCTTCCAGCTCCGTCCGCTCACTGCCCAGATCCTCAGAACTGGATCGGGGAGTCGCTTCACTGTAGTTGCGTGTCCGGGAACATGGCATTTCCAGGCTTTTGGGACTGGAGGCCCGAGCCTGGGACAGGGTGGCCACAGCACAGTGCCATGCTGTGGGAGCCATCTGGGCCACCAGCCACCATCCCCTGCAAGCCAGGCCTCAGCTGCCTCGTGTAGCCTCCCAAAACCGCCCCCTCCCCCATACTGGCTTGCTCAGAGGCCCCCAAGGGCCAGTGCTGAATTGTCTCCAGTGAAGATAGGGCCTAGATTCGCCCAAGTTCCAGGTGGAGGACAGGACCCCAGCCCTGCCCACAAGCGATGCAGCGCCTCCCAGGGCGGACCTCCCCACCACCCACCCCTGCTCCAGCGCCTTCCCCACCTGAGCCTCAGGGGAAACAGCCCCAGCCAGAACCAGCCAGCCGGGTGCCCACCCTTCTCCTGCAGCAGCTGAGCAGGGTGTGCAGGGCCCCTGCAGATGGCAGACAGACAGACAGACAGATACATTCCTTAAGCCATGCCTCTCCGGCCTCCAGGGTCAAAAACCCTGGAGGTGACACTGAAGACCTGCACAGTATGGTGTCACCTGGCAGGAGGCCAGGAGGCTGGAATGAGCCCCCCACCCCCCATAGTGTATCTCCACCCCGAGGACAGAGAAGCACTCCTTGTTCTGTTCACCCACAGACTGTGCTCAGGCCTGGCAGACACACTGCCTGAGCCAGGCCCTGCCTCTGCCCCTGCTACCTGAGAGGGGCTGGGCAACCTAATTAACCCTTCAGTGTCTCAGTTGGTCCATCTGTTAAATGGACTGTTTAGTCCTGAAGGCAAAAGGACGGGATGTCTGCAGGTACTCGGCGCAGCGCCTCCCACAAAGTTCTGGCTCATGGGAGCCAGTCTCCTAAACCTTCGGTGTCCAGCTGTGGGCCTGCTTCTCCCCCGTGAGCTCTGGCCCAAGGCCCTTTGCCTCCCTCTGGCCCATAAGCATCCCTGCCCCTCACTCGACGAGGGGACTTCTGGGCTGCCTGGACCTTGTTCTGTGGCCCCCACAGCTCCAACTTAAAATTGCCTCAACAGTGACCCTTCCCTGACCCCTCTGGTCTCTCGCACACCATAGGCGCTCAACAGGGAGCACAGCCAGGTTCCGGCCTTGGCTGCGCCGGCCTTGGCTGCGCCCGCCTCGGCTGTGCGTACGTTCAGATCAGGGACTTCACTTCTCGGGGCTCCAGGCCCCTGTGAAGTGCGGCTGGCACCTGCTCTGGAAGGAGATGGCGGTGTCTGTCTGCATCCGCCTGCCTGGCTGAGGCAGTGGCCTGCCCAGGGGCGGGCGCAAGGGCCAGGCGACCCCCAGAGAGCACAGAACCACACAGGCTGAGCTGGGTCAGTGGTGGCTCAGAATCAAAGATGACGAGTGAGCGGACGCCCAGATGTGTGAGGACATCTGGCAACCCAGAGAGGGAAGGACTGGGTGGGGGCTTGGTGGGGAAATGGGGGACGGGGGACGGA
The DNA here is from genome assembly GCA_007922815.1 of Macrotus californicus. Taxonomy (NCBI): domain Eukaryota; kingdom Metazoa; phylum Chordata; class Mammalia; order Chiroptera; family Phyllostomidae; genus Macrotus; species Macrotus californicus. Next base: position 45,658 of record VMDR010001472.1, on the reverse strand, counting down.
AGGCAGAAACTGCCTGGTGGTTTCCAGAGAGGACAGGGACCACGAGCAGGGCTCTGGCACACTACAGCGACCAGGAAATCAGCCCCAGGATAGGGGGTGGGGGGAAGCTGTTGGCAGGAGGGACAGGGACTTCCCCACCCCCTCCACCGGCCTATGGTAAATGGTCATTGTGTTTGGTTTCCGGCAGTGGCCTCCTCTTCTGCCAGGACCCTGGTTTTCCTGCCCCAGCCAGAAGCTTCCCCTTTGATTCTAAACAGTGACCATGGCCTGGATCTAATGCTGAGCTCCCTCCAACCCCCACCATAGCAGCAGCAGCAGCAGGGAGAGACCGGGAGGGAGAGGGTAAGGGAGCAGGGAGGGGGGAGGGGAGGCGGAGAGAAAGCTGACCCCTGGGCGAGGGTACGGCTCAGATCTGCCTCTCCCTCAGGTCCTCAGGGATGCACAGGGATAGAGAGGGAGGGAGGGAGGGAAGCCGCTGAGCCCCACCCTGGCCAGGAACCTGCCTGTCCCCTGCAAGCGTGAGGGCGGACCCTCCCGGCACACAAAGCCGGACTGGCTGCCAGACCTAACGAAAGTCGGATGAGCGCTGAGCCCGGGTCGGGCCTCCCGGGGTCCTGCTCCAGTTGCCGAGAAAAGCCAAAGCTTCGGGTGGCTGAGGGTCCTAGAACACAGCAATCTCGGGAGGGAAAGGCCTTCCAGGCCTGAGGTTCCCCCACCCAGAGCTCCCCCCACACCCCCTGCACCCTGGGCGCAGAGACACATTTTACCCTTGAGCAAATACTTGTGCATCCAGGCCCTGCCTCTACTGCAGACGCACTGGGACCTCGAGTGAGGGGGCGCCGGACACCAAGGGGACCCCAATCAGCACGGGGGCTCAGGAACTTCACTTGTAAGGCGCTGTACTGAGCACCTCAGCCCCAGGGCTGGCCTTGGTCTAGGCCCCACGTCCAGGAAGAACAGGGTGAGGGGCTTTTCCCTGGATCCACTCTCTCTGCTCCAGCGGTCAGGTGCACAGTCAGGAAGGTGGAGGAAGGTTCCGGCCTACCACCTGGGTGACCCCATGGCCCACTGAACCCTGCTGCACGGAGCACACCAGAAACAAGAGTCTCAGCCCTCGCCCTGATACCCTGCCCCCCATTGGTGATGGGCACATCTCTCCTTTTCTGAATCCTCACCAATTCATGGCGTTGGGCATTTTCTAATCAAGCAGAAAGGAGTCAGTTGCCCCTCTGGGCACAAGAGGGCCTTGTCCCAACCTCCCTGCCTGGACACATGGCCTCGCAGGTTGGAGGCCTGCTTCCTCTCCACCTGACCAGCCCCCCTGTCCCCTGCAAGCAGGCCTGAACATCAGATGTACGTCTGACCCCAAGGGTGGAAGGTCTGGAAGCCCACTGTGGTCCTGACCACCCCCGAGGGACCTCGGAGTTTGCTACCCTGACCCCTGGTTCACTACGGTCGCGAAGCCAGGCCCGAGCAAGCGCGGGCCTGGCAGCACAGGTGGAGCACGGCCCAGCCCTCGCTGTCGGGAAGACGTGAACAGACAGTGACAGCAGCAGAAACAGGTCTACCTGAGCTGCAGGGGCATGTGGCTGGCGCACCTGGGCCCGGTGAGGGAAGGCACTGGGGCGGGGAGAGGGGCAGGGCAGCCGGTTCTGGTTCCTAAACTGCCTGGCTGGCTGCCCTGGCGGCCCACCCCCGACCCCGTCCACTTTGCAGCTGTGGGGGTTAGAGCCAGGAGGGGACCGCTGCAGAAGAAGCCTCCTTCCGGACCGATCAGGGCGCTGGGCCCCCACCCCCCTTCGCTGGGCCGTGGGTCGGGCCGCCCTGGCTCACCCACCTCCAGGCGCGGCAGGTCAGGGTCCAGCTGCGTGAAGCTGTGCAGCACCACGGGGCAGCTGTCGGGGCCGCCCACCTCCAGGCGCACGGCGTCCCACACACTGCGGCTCCTCCGGGAGGCCGGAAACAGCGGCTCGGCGCCGCCCGCAGGCCCGGCCACCTCGGTCCACATGCGCTGCACCATGGACGGTTCGCAGCGGCGCGGGCGGCCGGCCGAGCCCCGGAACCCGGGGCGGCGGAGGCCCGCGCGGCTCAGCGCTGCCTGCGCTCTGTGCCCGCCGCCCGGCCCCGCTGAGGTCAGCCCGGGGGCCGGGCCTGCGGCGCGCAGGGGCGGGGCCGGAGAGGCTGAGGGCGGTGCGTGCGCGCGCGCGCGGGGGTGGGGGGGCGCCCCCGCCAGCCGGCTGTTTGCGGCCTTTGGAGAAGGGGCGCAATGTGCGGGTGGGGTTGTGGGCACCGCCGTTAGGCAGTTCGTGTGGGTGCGTGCGCTCGTGCAGCGTGTGTTGTGTAAAGTGTGTGACTTGTGGACGTGTTGATGTGCGGTCAAGAGGCCCTGAAGTCAGAGCCACCTCCCATGAATTCCAGTTAAGCCCTTCCCTGGCTCTGTGGCCTCAGACGAGTTGCTTAACCTCTCTGAGCCTCAGTTTCTTCATCCGAGAGGATCCCACTGGGTGGCTGATGGACAGCGCTCAGCCGGTGCCCAAGCCTCATTGTGGGCTCCTGAATCCTGCAACCGTGGCCGACTTTGGTGCGCATGTGCGTTCGGGAGGCCTGCATGTTGGGGGTGTGTGGTGTGGAGAGAGGGGCCTTTGCCTGCGCTGCAGCCACACTGAGGAAGGGCTGTCAGGAACGAGGGGGATGGACCAAGGGCAGGCTTCACCGTTAGGGGTGGGGGGTGAGGGTTAGAGGCATTCAAATGTGAGAGGTCAAGAAGGACAAACATGCTGGAGCACCTGCCACTGGCCTGGTCAGCTGGGGCCACTGGTGGCTTTCACCCTCAAGGTCTCAGGCACAGGTGAGGGTAGAAGTGAGGCTGCTGAGGGTTTGGGAGGAAGGAGGGCTAGGATAGAGCCTTTTAGTCTTTCTAGAAACCAGTGGAGCGGGAAGAAGGATCCTGGAGGCGAACGGCAGGGTCAAGAGAGTTTGTAGGTAGATGAGTGAACAGGACCCCCCCCCCCCCCCCCGCAACACACCTAACCCGGTGCTGGGGCCTCAGGCCTCAACCCTCGCTGAGGCCCGTGACCACCTTTAGCAGCCCTGACAGTGCCCAGACCGGTCCCTGCTGTCAGGCCTCAGTTTCCCACCTGTAAAATGAGAGGGCAGGACCTCTCTACACACCCCACAAGCAGATGCTGCGAGCCCACCACGTGCCAAGCCTCGGGTATTCTCGGACCGTGGGGCCCCAGGAAGCTCGTGCCACCCACTTGTGTGCCCTTCTGGGCAGCTTGAGTGTGGGGGGGGGGGTGGGGGGAGGCAGCTGGGGGGGTGCTGGAAAACAATTTGGCAGTTTCTATTATGGACGTTAAAGCCCTTTGATTTGGCAATCCCACTGTTAGGGATTCACCCTCAGGTGGCTAATCGAGATGAGGACATGCATTTCTATAGGAGCGTGTTTACGGAAACCTCGGTTACAAGGCTGTCCCATGATGTTAGTGACGGGCTGCGCTTCACAGGGCACCTCCCCTTATCGTCCCCACTCCCCAAACCTGTGGGGTAGATCCCGTCCCAAGGGCAGGGCCAGCCCAAAAGAGCAGGGACTCAGACCGCGTGTGCCTGCCACCTGATGAAGGACACAGGGGTGTGCTTGCCCCAAACCCGACGCAAACCCAACCAGACCTCCACATGTAGCCCCTTTGGGGGAATAACAGGGGCCAGAGGGACACCTTCAGCACCCCATGAGGATGCGACCCAACTTCTGTGGGACTTCACAGGATGAACCAGCCAGTTTATGCAACAAATACATCTCGGGGCAAAAAGTAAAGGGGAAACTACGGGCCGAAAGAAAGGCGGGGGCAGCAACCAAACAGTGTGCGGATTTGCACAGGGCAGCTGTTAGAAACCAGAAACCTCAGGGACAACTGGGACAATGTGACCACTCCTGGAGAACGCGTGACATTTGACATCACTTTGGGTGTGAACGCAGGACCGGCGTTGCGATTAGAGCACCACACCAAACCTGCATGACCAAGGTCCGCTGGGCAGGGGAGAGAGGACAAGGGCGGCTCCCACTGCGGTCGTCGGGCTGGGGGTCTTGATGCCCTTTTTCCCGCCTTTGTGTCTATTTGGGACTTTTCACAATATTAGTCAAAAAACACACACAGTGGGAGACTCACCCTCGGAGGCCACTGAGGCAGGCTCCCAGAAGCCATCGAGGAGAAGCAACGATCTCCAGACCCCGGCCAGGGCAGTGACCGTGGACAAGCTTCACCCTTTCCTGTGCCCCGTGCCCAGGGGCACCCGCAGCACCCTTACAACAGAAGGGGCTGCAGACTTTGAGTTGGGGGTTGTGGCAGCGGGCACCTGGGAGACCGAGACTACACAGCTCAAAAGGTGCTGGAGGCACCCCAGGGACCTTGGGTGAGCCTGAAGTTCAAGGCTGTGATAACTGTGCCCTTGGAGGGTCTGCTGGGAGGAGCAGAGCACAATGCACTATAGGACACATGGGGTTATCATAAATCAGGGTCACTCCTCCCCCTCACCCTGCTGACAGTGCACCCAGACCCCAGAAGTCCCAGGTTCCCACCCTTTCCCTGTGGAGTGCACCTGCCCTTCCTTGGGGACCACAGAGCCCCACCCCCCACCCCCAGTACACCACTGTGCTGTCCAGACTGGTCCACAGTTGGGATGCTCCTTACACAGGATGCTAAGAAGACAGGCAGTGCATGGACAGCCGGGAATTAGACCAGGCCAAATCCAGCCCACATGTGTTTTGTTTGGCTTGTAAAGTGTTTTTCGATTTTTGAGCCAACAGTGAAAGGTCAGGTGATTTCACATAAAAACCCACATTTCTGGCCTCTCCTGTAACTTTGGATGACCTGGCCACACGAGGCCTGTGCTCCCATGAGCAACAGGACGCTGGGAGGGGAGCTGACCGGCAGCTGTCCCCTCCAGCCGTCCCCTCCAGCCAGGGCATGTCTGGGTTTGCCCCAGGCCCCGTGAGCAGCCACCTCCGGTTTAAGGGAAAGGTGTGCTCAGGCCACAGGCCAAACCTGGGGCCCCTTTTCCTTCCCATGGCCATCCCACCAGGGTTCCCCTGACCCAAGGCCTCCGGAGGTCTTGCCCCTTCAAAAGCTCCCCACCTGCCCCTCCACACCCTCAGGCGAAAAGACCAACTGCCAGGTGCGCCCCCAGCTGGTCTCTGGGTCTCTGGCCACGCCCAGACAGGCTGGCTCGGAACTGCAGCGCTCCTGTCCCCGAGGCCTCTGCCTGGCCCGTGCTTCCCGCCTCCCACCCATCCCTGCACTGGGTGCCTGAGAGGTGAATCACGGGGCCCCAGGGGTGGCTCTGGGGAGGTCTGCCAGGCACATAATGGCCCAGAGCAAGAACAGGGCTCAGGGCAATGTCTGGGAGACCACAGGCCTTGGCTGTCACCTCCTCCAGCCTGGGCTCAGCCAAGGCCACGGAGGAAGCAGGTGGCTCAGTGAGGACGGGGAGCCATGTACCCAGGCTCATGTCAGGCCTGGGTGGAAGAGTTTTCCCTGCTCTCTGGGCAGGTGGCAGTCACCTGTCTGCCTGCCTTTTGTGGTCTGTGTTTAGAGCTCAGGGAGGACACAGAGGGTGTGGCCTGGCCACAAAGACGTCATCATTCCTGGACTGCCCAGGTCCTGGGGTGGACCCCTGTGGGCGGATGAGCACACACCTTGGCAGGAGGCGGCATACCTGGGCCTACCGTGGGAGCTCCGGGAACCATGGGTGGGCCTGGCTTAGCCCCGCCTCCTCTGCTGCTAGCTTTCTGGGAACCTCCAGGGCCTCCTCTTCCTCCGAGGAAGGAGGGATCCCCAGAGGCAGGAGGCAGAGCCCAGAGGTGGTCAGGAGGTGGGGAACGCAGTCTCCAAACCTAAGGGGACCATCCTGGGTAGAGGATGTGACATCACCATCACCCTGAATCTCTGACCTCACCGGGCATCACTGTCCCAGGACAATCAGAACGCAATGCATCGACGCCTGGGGCCGTGGCACCACCCAGCTCGCTGGGGCCTCCCAGCCCCTGCCTCCGACCCTGGGATGTTGTTGGGGACCCCACAGAGCAAGTGCACAGTGGGGGGTCACTGTGACAAATACGGAGTGGACACCCGGCTGCCCTGACAACTGCCCCCCCGCCCCCGCCATGATGATTCGAGGGGATACTGACACTGGACACCTCTGAAGGCCACCAATCCAACAGGTGACAGCCTGAGGTGGAAGGCAGGAGAGGAGAGAGGAAGGGAAGCAGAGGGGACACAAACGGAAGCGGAGACCCAGACGCTGCCACCGAGCCCGAAGCTCGGAGAAGGATGAACAGGAGTGCGGTGAGAAAGGAGAACAGTAGGAGATAGAGACGGAAGGCCCCGCCCCTTGCAGGGCCCATGCTGAGGGGCACTAGGCCCACACGGCTGGGGAAGGGATCGATGGCCAGGCAGGTCTGGGTCTCAACCTCAAACCAGTCCCCAAGCGGGGGCACTGATCAGGACGCAGCAGCGACCCACAGCAGTGCTGGATGGTCAGCCAGCAGCTGCTGGAAACAGTCACAGTGCCACGGGCCCCACAGTGACCCTGTCCCCACGGAGCCGTTTGGGACACTGTCTCGTGACACTGAGAGCCTAGGCTTACGCTCGAGTCCCTGCTCTGCACTTTCCTTGCCTCAGTTTCACCTCCCTGAGCCTCAGTATGTCCATCAGCAAGATGGGGACAACTACAGTGACGACTGTAAGGCCACTACCTGGCCGTCAGGGCTGTCGGGACAGCAGAGGCCAAGACACAGCACGAAGGCCCTTGTAACCTGAGAAGCGCCATCCATCTGAACAGGAGCTGCGGGGACGGCGAGAGGCCACCCACCGGCCCGGGAGCAGGTAGACAGGCCCACGGGTGGGCACCCTCCTCTCACACCTGGATGGCAGACGGGGACATCCCTGCAGGGGCTTCCCACCAAACTCCTTCAACCAGTTCCCACAGGAGGGAAGGGCGAGGGGAACCACCCACCTCTCCCAGAGGCACCGGTTGCCCTGGAAACTCACCTCCGTGGCTGGGGCGAGCACAGGCACTGGCCACGGCATGGGGCTCCGAGTGGTGGGGCTGAGACGGCAGGCGATGGCCCACCTCCTGGCAGTCACCACAGAGACGCAGGCAAGGGACACCCAGCCCTTCCTGCCCCTGGGCCCAGCGGGCCTGGCTGCCCGGGCCATGGCCGGTGGGAGCCGGGCTCCTGGGGAAGCCCTCCTCTGCCAGTGTGCCCGTCTGCCTGCCTGTCTCAGTGGCGTCTCGCACCCGAGTGCCTTGACTTGGTGTCACCTGAGTAGCTGTCATACCTGCTCCCATGACAGGCAGGGCCAGGAATTCCCACTTGTACCGGGCCATGCACCAGCCAAGGAAGTGTGGACAGGGCTCTGCCCTGAGCTAGGCCAGTGGCCCTGACTTGGATCTCGGAACTGCTCTCCGGCGGTGAGCCCAGCTATGCCCTCCAACGCCCCAGCAACCCAGGGCTCTAGCGCCCTGCCAGTGGGGAAATCACAGCCAGAGTCAGAAAGGTGGCAGGCACAGGCCCCTGAAACCAAAACAGGGCTCAGCCAGTGGGACCACCAAGCGAGGGCGAACCCAGCCAGGCGCTGTGGGGGGTGGGGGTGGGGGCGCAGAGGATGCCGCTTCCTGCCAGGCATGCCTCGTTCCGGAAGCCTCCTGTGCCATGCAGAGCCCCTCCCCCTGGCACCAAGACACGGAGCTTCGTATGAAGCTGCAGAACCAACCCAGGGCTGCCAACCGTTTAGCTTGCCAAGTAGTGTAGTGTAAAGAAAACACGGCTGCCACCACAGTTACCATGATCTCCGAAAAGACACCAGAAGTGACGAGGAGGGCACCCCACCGGGGACAAGGGCAGCCGTTAAATGAGCACGAGGAAGAACAACTCATGACCTTGTCTCTGATTTTCTCTCTTTGCTGCAAAGCAGACACTGGAAGTGGCAGAACAAGCCCCACGCCCACTTGACACGTGGAAAAGCTGAGGCCCGGTGTGGGGCAGGGACACGCCCAGGGCCTCACGGGGGGATCTGGGCCCTTGTGGGCAGCTGTGCAGGGCCCGCAGCCCCTCCTGCCACCAGTGTCGATCAGAGCCTGGGCCCCCGAACCCGGACAACCTGGGCTGACTCCTTACCCTCCTGGGACCTTGGTGGGCAGCAAGCTGGCTCCAGGGGGCCACAGAGGCCAGGGGCTGGGGGGACGGGCAGGGGCTCTGGAGCCAGCCAGCAGGCACAGGGTGGGCCCCGGTGGGGTGGGCAGGGCCCTGCGTGCCACCCAGACGCTGGGTTCCACCAGCTCTGGCTCTGGTGCTGGAACCGTTTCACATCCCCTTCCGGTGGCTTTCTGGGGCACAGGGGACACAGCTGAGCAGGCGGCTCTGAGCTCGTGAGCAGAGACCCGGTTCCCTGTGGGACTTACAGGTTCCTCTTCCCACTGAGCCTCAGTGCCCTGACCCACTGGGGAGGGAGGGGAGGGAGGGGAGGGAGGGGGATGTACAGGGGCTTTTGAAACTCAAATTCCTCCCCAGCCCAGCTTACCTGGAGCTCTTGACCTTGAACTCCCACCACTAGGCTCTGCAGAATTTCTTTCAAAGGAGAAAGGGTTATATACACACCAGTCAGGGAGCCCTGGGGTGCAGTTTTCTAGGGGATGTGGGTGGGCATCCAGAGGTGGAGGGCTGGGTGGGTGGGCCTCAGAGAAATGGAGGAGGCGGGCAGGGGGTTTCCAGGTGGACCCTGCAGCAGCTGCCTTCCAGCCTGCCCGTGCCCACCCTAGTGCCCACAGCCAGAGCACACCTTCCCCTGCACCCAAACCCCTCCAACAGCCTCTGTCCCACCTGTCCCTGTCCCAGGGAGCTCTCTGTAGCCTTCGGGGACATTAGATAAAACAGAGCGGGGGGCTTCCCTGAGCTGTGGGCCCCTCACCTCGAGGTGGGTCCCTGGGCCCAGTGTTGAGGAAGGGACCCGTGGGCGAGGGGATGGAAAAGGTTTCCACCTGTGTGAGTGGTTTGTGGGGTGGGGAGCTTCAGGAGGCCCTTGGAGGCAGAGGGGAGGCACGGACACCCAGAGGGAGCCAGGCTGCCCTGTTAGTGGTGTCTCTTTTAATGGCTTCAATTCAGCCAGCCACCTAGAATTTACTGAGCTCGCCCCAGACCTGTGTGTGCAAGGCACCACATCCCCTTCCACTGCTCCTGAGCCCAAATGAGGCTCCCGGGGCTCTCCAACCCCCACCCCAGCCTCCGGCACTGGTCTGCCTGGCCCCAGGGCCCAGATTGAGGCTATTCCTTTCAGAGCTAGCCCAGGCCCAGGCTGCCTCCGGGCAGTGGGGCTGAGTCACAGCCGGGTGGCAGGTTAACCAGCTGCAGGCAATTAAGGCAGACAACCCCCCGGGGGGTGGGGCCACTCACCCCTCCTTCCATGGAAGGAGGGCACAGGCTTCTTTGTTCCCTGCTGGCCTGGTGTCACCACATGGCACACCACATCACTGTCACCGACTGGAACGAAGACCAGACCAGCCACCGAGAGCCAGGGCTCTGGGCTGGGCACAGTTAGGGACGGTCTATCTGCATCCCCACCGCTTTGCCATGGGCAGGGACTGGGCCCACGGAGGACTGCCTTTGCTCCTACTGTGCAAGGAGGTCTGTGCAGCCCTGGCACCTGGGAGCACTCCCACCAGCCCCTGCGCTGTCCCATCAGACGCACTACCCTCCCCTGTGGTCCGCAGTTAGAGAGACGCAAGCAGAGCAAGGACGGTGGGCCGGGTTCGGAAGGTCACCAGGGCGGAGGGCCTCAGGTGCCTAGCAAGGAGCAAAGCTGGGAAAACAAAGAAAAACAGGACCTCGCCCCAGGGTGACCTTTCAGATCACCAGTCCCATGGTTTGGACCCTCCCCTGACCTTCCCGCCTCCCCCCTGCATGTTGCTGGTCCTGCAGGTGAGACCCCCCTTGGAGAAGGAACAAAGAGCTGCGGAGTGGCCTGGTGACTGTCACGCAGGTCCTCACAAGTCCACTCCCTGAAGCCCCCACCCCCGAGGATAACATCTCAGTGTATCTCAGTTCCAGGCCCAGAAAAGCAGCAAAACCAGGCAACAGCCCCAGGGATGACCTCTGGACCAGCTGCACCGACTAATGACCCTCTGCCCTGGCACCGACCAATCAGCAGGCTCTGAAAGAGCGCACCTGGGGAGCTGATGAATATTCTATTGCCTCCTCCCCTGGGGCTGACCCTAAAGTCCCCGCCCTCAAAAGCTGCCAGGACAGAGGACCCAGCAGCGCCTAGCTGGTGCTGTCCCTCTCCCAGCCTGGCCAGGCCTTTCCTGCCCCGCTGCTGTCCCTCCAGGCCTGCTACCTTTACCCTTCTCTCTCCTAAGCTCCAAGGCCCTTCTCCCTCTGAAAGCTGTTTCCTGAGCTCATTTGTTCCACCTCGGTGACTTTCTTTTTTTGTTTTTTTAATCCTCTCTAGAGAATATGTTTATTGATTTGATTTTTCAAGAGATTTTATTTATTCATTTTTAGAGAGAGAGGAAGGGAGGGAGAAAGAGGGAGAGAAACATCAGACGGTTGCCTCTCGCATTCCCCCAACTGGGAATCTGGACCAAAACCCAGGTGTGTGCCTTGACTGGGAATCGAACCAGAGACCCTTCAGTTCACAGGCTGATAATCCACTGAGCCACACCAGCCCACACCAGCCAGGGCTGTTTACTGATTTTAGAGAGAGAGAGAAACTTTGATGTGAGACAGACATGTCAATCGGTTGTCTCTCGTAAGTGCCCCGACCGGAGATCGAACCCACAACCTCGGTACCTGCCCTGACAGGGAATCGAACCCTCAACCTTTTGGTGTACGGGAAGATACTCCAAGCAACCGAGCCACCTAGCCAGGGCACTGTGACTTTCTAAATAAACGTTCCCTTATAGTTTGAGTCTCAGCTCTGAGTCCTTTCTCAGCCAGAACTCGAGCACGGAGGCTGCTGCACTGAGATCAGATGTGACTCCACCGGAATAACACCTGGTGCTGTTCTCGCTGGCACCGCCCTCACTTGTCCCAGGACACCGAGGTCATGTACCTGACGAAGGTCCCACAGCACTCTGCCCACCAAGCCCCGTGGCCACGGGATGCCACAGCTGGCCAGCCACACACCAGCCCAGCCCCAACTAGACCCAGCTCAGGACACGTGTGCACAGGTGTGCGTCTGTGCTCCCCTCTGCCCAGACTCAAGCCCTCCGTCCATGGGGGGCCGGCTGCAGCCCACGTCCGCAAGGGCCCCTCCCCCTTCCTAGGCTCTAAGGGGCGGGCTCCAGTGGGGGAGCACACTGTTGGTAAACACTGCGTGGCTGTCGCTAGGAGCCGTGACTCAGCCAGAGCCGTGACCCCTCTCGAAGCTGTTTACTCTGCACGACATCCTGTCCAGGAAGCAGATAGGAGAGGCCTCGCCTGGTTTTTGCTCCTCTTTCCTGCAGCCTCTTGACCTGACTTGGGTCCGGCTGGGGGCCAGGGGGCAGCCCAGCTCCCTCCCCCCTCGTTTCTGGGAACCTGAGGCCCACGATCAAGTCGCTTAACACACAATTCCTGCCAGCCCAGCTCTGTTAGGTGGGGGGGCGCCGCAGCTGTGCTAGCCAGTACCCCAGCCCCTGAGTCAGGGAGAGGGCGTGGCCCAGGCACACACCTACACTGGCCTGTCTTCCCTCCTGTGCTCTGAGAGACTCGAGCGACCAGGGCCCTACCAACCCGCCACCCTGCAGCCTGAAGGCAAACCCCTGCCCACACTCAGAAGCCTTGGAGACAGGAGCAGCCCCTGCTGCACCCCACCCTCCAGAGCCCTGCCTTGGGTGCTCCTCCATGGGGACAGAGCCCTTCCCCAACTCAGTGTCCGATGAAGCCACAGCGATGGCCTCTGCTGCAAACGGAGAAAACAGGCCCAGAGAGGGCAGGCCGACACGGAGGCGAGGTGCACGCCCAGGCCTGTCGACCCCCGGGGCAGCTAGCTTCCCCCACTCTGCACTGGTGGCTTTGTTCCTGGCCGCACCCGCAGGCTAGGGACTGCAGGGGTCCCCGTCAGCGGGGTGGGCGCTCTGTCTCCTGCAGGAGGCCCAGCTCGGGATGCTGACTTCCATTTCTGGTTTGTCCTCCCAGCTGACTCAGTGCCTAAGCTGGGTCTTCACTGACGTGCCAGTGGGGGTATCTGTTTATTGTCACGGCGTCTGGGGCAGATTTGCAGGTGAGCTCCGGGACGAAAGCCTGGACACGGTACTGAACTCACCCCGAGCCACACAGCAGCCTGGCGGTGAGGCCGGTGCCCCCAGGCCCCCCAGCTTTTTACAACAAGAGCCCAGAAAGTCCTATCTTCATGGTGCCCCTTCTGTGGGCTGGAGCCCGGCCTGCCAGGAAAGTTGCTGGGGGCCGGAGCCTGAGTGACTTGTGGAAGGACAGCCACCAGAAGAGGGAGACCCTGTCCTTGCCCCAGGCTGGGGAGACCCGGAAACCCCCAGAATAGCAGAGCCACAGGAAGCACCTGCTGGGGGACAGGCAGAAAGGGGTTGTGCTTATTTTGACAACAGAGGTTTGGCCCCACCAAGGGTGGCCTCCCCCACGCTGGCTGGCCTTTTACCAGCCCACTGAGTCACTCAGGTTGCCAAGAAGCTGAGGATCCAAGAATCCAGGCTCTGTCCCAGCCACTCCTGCTGGCGGCGTGCCCAACAGGAGCCAGCACTGCCAAAGGCACTGGCAGCCCCCGGCAGCCCCCTCCCATGGCAGTGAGGACAGCCTGAGGCCCCCGCACCCAGCTCGCAAGGAGCCTGACTTGAAGAATTAGCGCGGAAGCTGTGAGCCGGGGCTCTGCGTTCAGCCCCCAGCCTGCCCCTGGCTGGCCGGCCGGGGGAAGTAGGCCAGTTACTTACTTCCCTCGCTGAGCCTCCTCCTGGGCCCTGCACGGGGCAACCTCTGCCTCCCAAAGCCTGTCCAGGCCAAACTATCGGCAGGAAGCACTGCAGACCGGGTCTATGAAGGCGGTTGGGGGTGCTGCAACCTTAAGTAGGGTGGGCGGGCTGAGAAAGTAACATGCAACAAAGACGTTGATGAAAGTAATTCAGCAGCTGTGGGATAGTTTCACGCCCCACCAACCACTCCACTGGGCTCTAAGCTCCCTGAGGGCAACGGCACACCCGTCCCGCCTCCCCTCACACCCCAGTGCCGTGCGCCGCCTGCCAGGCCTGCAGCGCGTGCTCACACAGCTGCGGGAAGGGGGCTGCTGCACCACGTACACACCGCCCGGAGCGGAAGGGCACTGGTGTGCTCAGCGCTTTTTAAGTTCTTCCCTCTTTCTAAAACGGGAAAGGGTGAGCTCCTCAAGAGCAGGAACTCTGCTCCTGTCCCTGGCACGTGGCGCGCCCTCAGCTAACATTTGATGGACAAGTAGACGCGACGGGCTGGACGGGGCCTCCAGCTTCAAAGTTCCCGGACTCGAAAGTATTCAGAGTTCAGGGCCAAAGGGTTCCTTGTGGGAAGATCACCAGGAAAGCTTCCTGGAGGAGGTGACGAAGCTGGGGGATAGCCTGAGGGATGGCAAGGAGGAAGAGTGGGGCTCTCTGCCAACCTGCCAGGAAAGCACCTTCCAGAGAGCAGGACCGGCTGGGCTGGCCATGGGAGGCGTGCCCAGGCAGGGGTCTGAGCAGGGGTAGCGGAACTTTCCGGGGTGGGGGTGGGGGGGTAGGGGGGCAGAAGCCAGTCAGCTTTGCAGTGTCAGTGGGAGGAGTCAGGCAGCTCTGGTTTAACCTGGTTTTTCCCTCCTTCCTGAACGTTCCATGCCCCCGAGGGAAGAGTGGGTACGTAGAGGTGGCTTCAGTGCACACGCCAGGCTATGAAGCCCCTCCGAGAAGCACAGCCAGGGCCTGCTGAGTCCGGGCAGAGGGCGCAGAGCCCCTGTGTCCTGCAGAGCCTGGTCACTTGGGGTTTCAGGGCCAGGGACGTTGGGACAAACAGGCTCTTGTGGTGAGGAGGCTGCCGGCCGTGCCAGGGACACTGCGTGCCCGGCACCACCACCCGCCTGTGGAGGCTCAGGGGCTGGGAAGCAAGGCTCTCCTTTCAGAGGGGGACCTCCTGAGCTGCCCTGGCCTCCGGGAAGGACCTCGGGCTCCAGCTGGATGCCAGGAGGTGGGGGGCTGGTGCCCGCTGCCCTCTTTCCTGCAGGCCTTCTCTACCAAGGAAGTCCCTCAGGCGAGGGGGGCAATGCCTTGGGTTCCCAGGGCCCTGGGGCTGAGTGACACATCTCAGAGACACTGCCTTTGTCCCACCTTCCTGCCACCCCTTGTTATTCTGCCAAACCCTGGACCTTGCCAGGCACACAGGTGGTACACGGTGACGCACGTGGTCAGAGTCAGTCAGAGGCGCACATAGCCACCCAAGGCAGGGTGATGCTCCCAAGCCACCCACACTCATGCTCAGATGCAGGATGGCACACACACCCCAGAAGCCCTGGCAGTAGACCTCGGTGGCCACCCGTGGCCCCAGGGCACGTGCTCAATAGGGGCCCGCCCCGTGCCAGGGCTGGAGATGCGCAGGTGGCACGTGGTCTGTGCTGGGGGTTTCCAGTCCCGAGGGAAGGAAATGCCCCTTGAAATCCTGAAGAATCAAAATCATCTGCTATGACAGGGATGTGGACGGCGATGCCCACTCGGCCCTTCCCTTCCTGCTGGACACTGCCCTTGCCCACCTGCCCACCCCACCCCGAGGCCCACGGCTCTCACCCAGGGCCTCGGCCTAGGCCAGCTACCTCACCCCTGAATTTCAATTCTGAGCAAAAAGAGGGTCAAAGGCACTCCAGGTCACTTCCTCATTTGCACACCCTTGTGGAGGGCTCAGGGAGTTCGGGTCCAGGGGGTGCTCCCTGTCTGTCTGGAGCAATTGGCTCAGCTTCTCTGGGCCTGTTCCCCACCTGGAAAAACTTGGGATTCAACTCAGGCCCGGCCCCCAGTGCCCCAGGGCAGTCAAGGCTTCTGGTGTTCACAGCTGGTGGGCCACCCAGCCACCTGCCTTCCACTGAAGGGAAATGACATTTCCTGCCACCTGCAGGTGGCCTGCTTGTGGCAAGTGCCAGGCAATTCAGAGACATTTCGCACACCTTGACCTCCATGAGTCCACAGGTGAGGCGACCCAGGCACGGAACCTGCCCATCTGGGGGCCTGCATAGCCAAGCCAGGGCTCCCATCCCCTTCCAGATTCCCCCCTCCCCCTCGACCTCCAGACAACCTTGACCACCCACAGGCCGAAGGTGGTGACAATCAGGGCCAGCTGCCCCTCCCTCGGAGTGAAAGTGAAAAATCCCACCGGAATGGACTCAGTTCAGGTAGTGACAGCCTCAGGGCCTTAAAGACCCTGCTGCCCCCACCCCACACTTCTTACCCCCCCCACCCCAGCCCCCCGGGGTTTGGAGCTGGACAATTACAGGGAAAAGGCCGCCTGGGACCGAGGCCTGTGGTCAGGCTGCAGCCCTGATGGGGCAGGTGGTGCAGGTGGGGAGGTTCCTGGACTCGGGGCCACTTACTGACTGAGGGCACTTTCCTCTCAACTGACCAGCTGGCTGTGCACTCAGGTGGTGGCCAGAGAAGAGGCCCTGTGCCTTTCCCAAGAGAACTGACTCTGGGTCCCCACCCAGAAGGAGGGGAGCACCTGGGTGGCCCTCCAGCCCCAGGATGGGTTCTGTCCCCTCTTAGGCGGGAAAGAGGGAGTAGGAGCTGAGCAGCCTCATTTGGGTTAATTACACACACCCCCCACAGTTTTTCACTATCTCATTCCCTCTGGCCACTGACCACCTCCTGCCCCTCCTCCTGGGCCACCAAGAGGGGTGGGGTGGAGTGGCCTCTTTCCCTTCCAGGGCCAAGCCCCTGGACTCACCTCTCCATCCGAATGCTCATCAGGACCTCTAGCACAAACGCAGGCAGGGTGTGGCCTGCCCTCCCCTCGACAGCCTTGCCAGGAGCCCTGCCCCTCACCTAGGGCCATGTCTGCTCTGCCTCGCCCGCCCCTCCTCCCACCGTGAGCTCAAATGGGGGTTGGCAGGGCCAAGTCTGACGCTGGATCAGCCAGAGCACCCACAGACCCAAAACACGAGTCCAGCATAGGGACAGAGTGCCTCGCTAGCCTCCCTGAAGCTTGGCGGTGGGCACGTCCCCTCCCCATATGACAGAGGTGGCCAAGGAGGCTCAGAGGGGTGAGGTTATGGCCCAAGGTCACCAGACAGAGAGTGGTCGAGGTCAGATTACAATCCTGGCTCCCTGAGTGTATCCTGAAACCCTGGGGGGTCAGCAGCTGTTCCACCTCCACCACCTTCCAGCCACTGAACCTCCCCTTCACCACCTCCTAAGTCCACCCCGCCCTCCATGCCTATGGTCAGGGGCTCGGCTGCCTCCTCCCTCCCCACTGGACACAGCCCGCATCAGGGTCCTCTGCACTGCTGGTCAGCACCCACAAGCTAAAGCAGCCCCGAAGAGAGCCCACAGGGCTGATTTCCTTCCATCCCCACCACAGTCCAGAGGCGGGCACTTTCCTCACTGCAGAGTGGGGGAAGCGAGGCTCAGAGGGTCCAGTGCCTGCCCTAGGGTGGGTCACAAGCCCTGAGCTGGGTGGGACACAGACTCAGGTATCCATCCCCAAAGCCAGTAGCTTTATGGTGAGGCTGCCTGCCCCCACTCCCCCCAGGCCCAGAACCATAGTTCCAGGGGCTCTACCCACCCCAGGTACTCCCTGCCCTCGGGCCCAGGTCGCTGGAGGCTGCGGAGTACAGGGGGTGCAAAGCACAGCACACCATGCCCCTCCCCGAACGGCTGGCGTCTGCCCATCCACTTGCTCTCAGACCCTGCATTTTCTGACATTCTACCCCATCACTGCCACCTGTCACTCAGGTATCCAGGAAATAGCCTCTGTTGCTAGGGGACTGGTGATGAGGAGTGGGGAGCTGGCTGGGGTTTCCCTCAGGAAGGATGGGGGCGTAGAGGGGTTGCTGAGTGGGGACGGGTCAGCCATGAGGAGTGGCCGAGGTCTATGCATAGGCCCATGGGAAAGCCCCAACCCTGAGCCTTCCTGCAGGCAAGTATTTTGGGGTCCTGTAGTTGCCAAGCAACAGCTCTGGGTTGCCTTGGAAACTCTCCCTTCTGGGGCGTGTCATTTTTAGGGGGATGCCCTCTCCCTGGCTTGGCTACCTTGCGGGAGGCTCTGAGGTTCATAAGCTCATGCCCTCACCCACTCAGCGACCTGCCTGGCTGTGACCCTAAGAGAAGACTCCTTGAAGTTCAAAAACCCAGAACCTGAGAAAGTGCAGAGCCCGGAGCCCAAGGCCTTCATTAGCGGGGCGACCAAAGGGGCTCATTAGCCCTGTCTCTGCCTCCACTCCCACTGCTAACCACCACCCTGGGGCCTGCCTGGCCCCGACCGCGGGAAGCTCACTGTAATCGGAAGGAATGCGGTCCCAGCACCTGTGCCGACCCCTCCCAGGCTTGTCTGCACCAGGGATGTGCCCCCACCGGCCCTGCCACCACCTAGCGGTGGGAGTCCCTTTGCCTTCCAGTGCCTCAGTTTCCCCGCCCATGAGGATGGCTGTGGCACCTATCTCAGGGACACAGTGAGACAGCATGGCCCACAGCCAGGTACAGGGAGGGTGCTATGGGCCGGCGGTCACTGCTGGGTGCCTCCACAGCGCAAGAGGGAGGCGTGGGCGAGGCCTGGGAGGCTCCTCTGCAGAGCACGGTGCATGGCCCCACGGCTGGTGTGCCTCTAATGGCAGAGGGGCCACTGAATCCAGGCCCCCAGGCCTCCAGCCCAGTGCTGTGTGCCGAGGTCCACTGTTTGCCCTACACCCCTGCCCTGCAGTCTCATCCCCTCGGACAGGAGCCGAGGCCTCCACACAGAGGCCCTGGATGAATAGCTGTTGCTCGAACCCATGACCCACTGTCAAGAGCCCCCACTCCAGGACTGTGCTCCCTCACCGGTGCCCGAGGGGGCCCACTCTCTGGCAGGGAGCTGGGGATCCTCCCTGCTTCGTGCGGAGGTCTCCAGGCTGCCTTCCGAGTACCCCAGACTGGGGCACGCCCCACGCTGCGGTCACGGCAGAGCTGTCCTCTGGAAACCACAGGTGAAACTGTAGCCGCAGGGCCCCTGGAAGCGCGGGGACGGCCGGCTCAGCTTGCAGGTGAAGCAGGAAGAGAACCCCGACAGCTGCACTCTTGCCCCTGCCGCTTCCCGCCTGCCCATCCAAGTCGCCACCCAGGCAGTACCCCGTGGCCCCGCCTCGTGTGACTTCCTCCACAGCGTGTCACCTCTGAGATGACTGTGCTACTGGTCTGTTTACAATTGAGTGTCGTCTCTTGGAAACTGGAGGTGAGACCTTTGTCTACGCAGCTGTCGCTCAAAGCAGCGCTGAGCAGCCCCAAGGTCACAGCGCCACCTGCTGGCGCTGCGCCAGGACCCGCGAGCCAGGGGAGCCAGCTGTCCCTGAGCACACCCCAGGCTCTACTTACACCACTCACACCCACAATCCCCAGCTGCAGGCAAGTCCCAGAGACCGCCTCGGACCCCAGCTGCTCCCCTGCACCCGTGGGCACCTGGGTACCTGGCCTTCAGGGAAAAGGAGTCACTCCAGGCGCCCTGCTGTGTGGCCACAGGAGATTAGGGTGGGTCCGAATCAGAACCAAGTGACAGCCATCTTTACAAGAAGAGGGAAGACTGAATACAGAAACAGAGGAGGCCACGGGAGGACGGGAGCAGAGATCAGAGTGATGAAGCGAAAACACAAGGGACGCTAAGGAAGCCGGCCACCACCAGGAAGGTGCTGGAAGCGGCAGGAAGGGTCCTCTCCCCAAGTCTTCAGTGAGCATGGTGCTGCTGACCCCTTGATTTTGGACCTCTGGCCTCCAGAACTGAGAGAGAAGAAACTCCCGTTGTTCTGGGCCACCCAGTTTGTGGCACGTCGCTAAAGCAGCCCCAGGAAACTCATACAGCCCCCACCCGCCTGGCCTGGCCCTGCTGCCGGAATCTCTTTCTCTGTGCCCGCCCCGAGGAATCCTGGGATAACCCGGGATAACTGGGACTGGTCTTGGAGACAGACCCTGCCCCGCAGCGCCTCGGGTGAGAGCAGAGCTCCAGCCCCCTGGGAGACCTTGAGGTCCTGGGAGACCTTGAGGCAGAGGCTCCTGCTGAGCCGAGATGGGTCCTGGTCACAGAGACTGTGAGACAGTCAGTCTTTGGTCATGTAAGTGCAAGTTAGGATAAAGCTGTCACACAGCAGGGACAACCAGCGAGAGGAGCCGGGTATGGAGGGGCCTGCGCACCTGGCTCCCTCCCTCTGGGATCCCCACTCTCTCTTGCCACCCAGGTTTCCTCTCCAAAGAATTCTCTCCCGTACCTCGAGCGCCCCCTACCCCCTAACCCACACACTGTTCCCCAGACCTGTGCAGGGCTGGCTCTTCTTGTCCTGGTCACAGCACAAATGTCATACTGGAGGCCTTTCGGTCCCACCCAGGGTCTCGCCCTCCCTCAGCACCTGCCCCCTTTCCCCACAAAGCTGCTCTTCTCTCCTGGGCTGTGAGTTCCTGGAGGGCACGGCCCCCCAGGCCCAGCTCGGCTCCTGCTCAGGGTGAATGTGGGGGGAGCACAGGAACTGAATGAACAATGGCAGGGTCTCGGCGCCCTTCCCGCTTCTGAGCAGCTCACACTGTGGACGGGGAGACTAATAATAAAAGATGCATGTGGAGTCCGAGGCAGCCGGATGCTCCGAATGACCCCTGAGTGTCCCTTGCTGGCTCAGGCAGCTCCTGTGAGCACAGTGGGCGCAGCCCGCCCCCTGGTGGTCAGTCCCTGCACTGCAGTCCAGGCAAGGAAACCAGAAAACAAAACACACACCTTTGTTTGAATGTAGTCAAGGCAGCTGCTCTCCCCCGCGCGGGAGGGCAAAGGAACAGGACCTACAGGCTCCCTGGCGACACCTGGGACCCCAGAATCCCCTCTTTCTCTTTCCCCCCACTGTCCTGGAGTCCAGTTCCTTCAGGAGGCCTCCTCACCTCACCTGGGGCAATAACTCTGGACCCACTTCCACACGAGGACCCCAAGTCCAACAAGGATGGCCTTGTCCTTGGTCCCCAGAGGAGTTGTCCAGTGCTCTGCCCTGTCCCACACTACCCAGCTCCCAGGACCCCCACCTTCCAGGCCGCTCAGAAGGACCTCATTTTCCAAGGACCCCGAGCACAGTGGGGTCATGGATGGAAGACCAGGGACAACAGACTCTTCCAGGAGCCTGTGGGACCCTTGGTGTCACATGTTCTATGCACCCCAATGTACAGAGGAGTGGGCTGAGGCCTTCTCTCCTGCAGCCCCATGCACACTAGGGAGGGGGTCTCCTCCTGATTTGGGGGGCCCAGAATGGAGGACGCAGGGTTCCAAGTCCTCTCCAGGCTACCCTGGGTATGGCCCCAGCCCAGGCAGACCGACCCCTGGGCACCTTTGGGACTCCCTCACCATCACATCAGTCTGACATCTCTCCGCTCCCCATGTTATGGACCCCTGGCACGTTGCTAGGAGACTAGATGCTCCTACCCGATGGCTGGGTTGCCTCCAGCCTCTCTCTGCTTCTCCCTGTCACCTCCGCAGTGTGTACGCCTCCTCTGAACCCACTCCACGGCCCCCGTCTGGGAAGTCAACGTGTGTGTATGTGCCTGTGCCCATGTGGGAGTGCCCAGAGGAAAGAGCCCCACTAGGGAGGGGTGGGCAGGGTTTTCCCCAGGATCTCAGGGGCTCTCATTCCCAAAGGAAACCCCACGGGAGACGTGAGGCTGGCCTAAGAGGCTGAAACCCTTCCTGCTCCCCTGGATTCTGCCCACCTCGTGGGCCCCGGGCCAGTCCCTGCCTTTCTCCTGGCCTCAGTTTCCCAGTTGTACCAGAAGGGGTTGAACGCGGAACTGCGTAAGCGCGCGCCGAGCGTGAAGGCAGAGCCGCGCTCCCTCCCCGCCGGATGGGGTGTGGCGGGGGACACGCGGGCCTCCCTCCACCCGTGACGCCGGGGAGGGCGGCGAGGCCGGGCGTGGCCCTTACCTGGCAATCTACCATCATCCTCAGCCCCGGCAGCGCATCGCCGGCCCCAGGGTGGGGCCCGGGACTCGCAGAGGCCGCTCGCCTCGGCCTGCGCGCCGCACAGGGGGGCGCCCGGCTGCGAGGCTCATGGCGCGGCCTCCCGTCCTCGCCGGGCCCGGGGCTCCGCGGCCCCCGCCGCCAGCGCCGCTCCCATTGTCTGCGCCGCGCCGCCGGCCGCTCGGGCCCCGCTGCTCGGTTCCGCCCGAGCTCCCCGGCAGCGGCCAGGTGGGCGGGGTCAGCCGCGGCCCCGCCCCAGTCCGCCGCAGGTGTGAGGGGCGGGCCCCGCCGCTCGAGCTCGGGGGCGCGCACCAGTTTCCCTCCCTCGGGCGGACGCCGCCGGGCCAGCTGGGTCTGGAATCCACCGCCGGGCGCGCACTCGGGCCCGCGGACAGCGCGTGCACGGGAGCCCCGCCTTGCCGCTCGCGCGCAGCGCACCAAGGACTCAGCTCTGGGCAGGTCCCACGCGTCTTCCGCCCTTATCGTCTGCTGCGTGCCTCCTACTCCTCCTAGGACCTCGGGCCACCCGAAACCTGACCAGGCGGAGTCTGCCGGAGGCTGGGCCGTGCGGGCGTGTAACCCTGGAAACACGGGAGCCATTGCACATCCACTCCCACCCTTTCGTCCTCGTCCCCGTATGCCACCTGCAGAGGCAGCTCGGTGGCTGGCTGGGGTCACAGGGGCCTGGAAATAGTAATAGACAGAGGCTAGGCAGGGATGTGAGGTTGCCCCTCCCACCCCATTCTTCCAGGCGGGACAAGTGGTCCACAGAGGGAGCCCCACCACTGGAGGGGCCAGTGTTGAGGGTAGTTACTGTTACAAGCCCCCTGGCGGGCCGCTCAGTGCTTCCGCCCCACCTTATAGATGAGCCGCAGCCCCAGGGCTCAGGATCACTCAGCTCTGAGTGACCAGGTCCAGCTGTGAGCTGGGGACTCAGAATCTTTGCTCTTTGCCCTGCACTGACAAAGTCCTGTGCTGGGGCTCCCTGGCCAGGGAAGGCGTCAGGAGGCGGTGGCCCTGTGTCAGCCTCGAAAAGAAGAGCCTCCACCCCACTCCCAGCCTGGCTTTGGGCCCAGTGTCCCTCAGACCCAGAGCCTTCTCAGCCTCGGCCCACACCCACAGGGACTATGGCTGACCCTTGGCCGATCCCAGGGCATGGTCCTTAGACATCAGTTTTAGCCCAGGTTTTTTAACCCTCCTTCCTCCCCATCCCCATGAGTGGATGAATTTGAAACCCAGGCTGCCTGCATCACCTGTGGCCAATGGCAGACACTCGGGGGTACAGGTGGAAATACCCTGGCTAGGGCCTAGCAGGTGCCACCTTTATTAAAGCTGCCCCAACCTTACAAAGAAGGCGGCGAGTGCCAGGGAGGGTGGTCACCGCAGGGTGTGGCTGCATTGGAAACCACAGAAAGCCTAGACCCAGTCCGGTTCATGGGCTCCTGAGTGAGGAATTGGCTCCATGTGGCCAAAGGACATCACAGTACTGGGAGCCCTGCAGCCAGAGAAAAGGGGCCCTGAATACCCTTCAGAGGTGACAAGTGCAACTTCAAGGGCAATGGGCTAGGAAAAGGGGACAGAGGTGGGAATGCAGGCACAGTGGAGGGCAGGATGCAGAACTGCCCCGAGGACACAAAGGCACAAGGACATTGGGCGCCTGGGTCCCTCTGCACCACTAGTGTCCCTGCCCTGTCCCACCTCTCAGGTCACAGTGGAGCTCTGCGTTCTCCTCCTGTGGGCACAGCCCTTCAGTGTCCAGAAGCCCTCCCACATCTGCTTCCGGTGGGATTTCCCTGAGAGAGAGGCAGGCAGGAAGAGGCAGGTCTCAGCTAAGGCTTGAGAAGTGAGGCACTCCACTGGGGCCGCTGGGTGCCCGTGCGGGGCGAGCTGGCTGCACGGCTTGGGACCCTGTCCCTGGCAGCCCGGCTCTGCGGTCAGCTCCGCAGCCAGTGGAGGTCCTTGTCCAGAGTAGAAAAGCGGATCAGCTTCAGGCTGGGCGGCTGGGGCTTCCTGTGGTCCCAGAGGTACTCGGGGGACAGCACTTTGGAGGGTTTGTGTGAGATGAAGCGGCGGTTCAGGTGGCTTTCCTCCTGCCAGGCCGCCATGATGCCATTGGCCTTGTCCGCCAAGATGGCCATGTGGCAGCCCCTAGTAAAATCATACACCCTGTTCACTCGCCCCCCAAAGACCTCCCCACCGTAATAGAAGTCCCCCTCACTGTCTGCCACAAAGGCGGTGGAGACACGCCTGCGCTCATAGGGGAACTGCTGGCGGGGCATGGCGTAGTAGCCCGGGTGAATGGCAGCCACCAGGTCTCCCAAGGTCTCGGGGCCCCAGTGGTTCCGGAATACCATGTCCACATCGACGCAGAAGAGGTAGTCCACCTCCTGGTGCACCCTCTTGGCAATGTGCTGGCTGATGGTCTCCATCCGGCGCATGGAGACCTCCTCCCAGCGGGGATGCTTCTGGATAGGGACAATGCTGAGGGTGCGGCCGGGGCCCAGTGGGACCCGTGGGATGGCCGCGGGGTCATCGGTGAAGATGTAGTAGCATACCCGGTAGCCGTGCATGAAGAACTGCTCGGCCGACTCCAGGAAGTGCCCGACGAAGTGGGTGTACCTGGCGGTAAGAATCTGTCATCCATGGTGGCCCCAGTAGGGTCCCCCCTATGTGCCAGCACCACATGGGGCATGGGGCTGCCTGCAGGTGGCTGGGCTGGGTCCTCCCCGCAGCTCCCACTTGGAGGAGTCACACAGGTCTGACCCTCCGGGGCCTCGTCTGTCAAATGCCCACAGTCACAGCACCTACCACTTAAATGTCATAAGAGTGAGCCTGAGTAGGGTGCCACTTCTGATGCTCCCCAACTCACCCGACTCTGACTGAGCTAAGTGCCAGGTGGGGTCTAGGGATCCCCCCGTGATCCCCCCTTTATAGGCAGAGGCGCTGCGGCTCGGGGATGGAAAGGAACCAAGAAGCGGGTCGGTGGCTGCATCCAGGGAAAGTGAGAGGTGCTGGGGGCCCAGGGCGGGTGGAAACTACATGGCCCTGCCCTCCAGGCCACAGCTGATTGGACCAGGGATCACCTGGCCCCAGGTGGGCCATCCCTCACCTGGCCAGCGCTTTAGGCCTTAGGGCCTCCTCATGGTCCCTCTGTCAAGAGTCCTGGAAAGGGACACAAAGGGAAGCTGCCAGGTGGTGGCTCCTATCGGAAAGGCCAGGCAAGGTCCGGGAGGAGAAACCCAGAGCACAGGCAGCACAGGGGGCCCTGAGGCCTGGCCTGACCATGGAGCCCCATTTATGTGAGGCGGTCTGAGAGCTTTCTACTCCACCATACCTGCCTGGACTGTTCAGGGGAAGCAGAGAAGGATGAGGGGGCAAGAGGGTCTCTTGATAAAGGCTCCTGCTGTTCCCTCACCTGGGCCGCCTCCCACCCCATGCCAGGGCCTGACCCCCTTCCTCCAGGAAGCCTTCCTTCCCCACCTGTGTCCAGGTCCTGCCTCTCCCCAGACCGTGAGCCCCAGTGGCTGCGACAGGCCCAGCCCACTACTCACTTCCCCGTGGCGAATGCCGTGAGTCCGATGGTCAGGTTCAGCGGCCGGTACATGTTCTGCAGAAGCTCCAGGTCGAAGGTTCCCTCAGAGACGATGGGCGCCAGCCAGGGCGTGAGCGTCAGCAGGTCTGTGGGCCTGGCAGCAGGGGGCACCCAGGGGGCTGAGACCCTCCCTTGGGCACACCTCGGGCTCACCCTAGCCCTGCCTTCCACAGTGTGACCCCGGGTGGCTTCGTCTCTGTCTCTGGGCCTCAGCATCCTCAGGGGGGAAGTGAGGATGGGATCTACTTCCCAGGGTGGTCAGAGGGCCCGAGGTTAAAGCATGTCAGAGTCTGGAGGAGCCTGGCATGTCAGGCGCCTAAGAGCCTAATGAGCGGGGTTATCGATGTCGTCATTAAAATGCCCTGGCCGGTGTGGCTCAGTCGGTTGGGCATCGCCCTGCACACTAAAAGGTCAGGGGTTCGACTGCTGGGCAGGGCCCAGGCCTGGGTTGTGGGTTCGGTCCCAGGACAAGAGACAGCCAATCACTCTCTCTCTTGCATCGATGTTTCTCACCATCTCTCTCCCTCCCTTCCCCTCTCTCTAGAATCAATAAAAGAAAAAACATTTTAAAGTCCTTGTCATTGGTGACAGATCGAGCACCAGCCACGCAGCGGGCACAACGCTGTGCAGCTCACAAACCCCGCCGCACCTGGCCGTCCAGCCTCCTGTGAGCGGGTAGCCTAGCCCCAGTCCACCGAACCGAGGCCGCCAGGCACCTCTGCCACCCCAGCTCATCCGTCAGAGCTCTGCGCCCCCACCTCCCACCCCAGGTCTCTCCGCGCTGCCCCGGGGCCCTACGCAGCGCCTACCTCTGCTCCAGCAACTTGGGCTGCGGGTACTGCAACCTGTAACGGAGAAGGGCCGGGGGTGAGGGAGGCGGCCCGCACCCCGGGGCCACCAAGCGGGGCAGGACAGTGCGCTTACCGTGCCACGGGCTGGAATGGCCTCTCGCCCCTGTACTGCAGCTTCATGTTGCTGGTGGGCAGAGGCAAGAAAGAGCCATGACTGCTGGCAGGTGGCAGAGGGAAGCTGAGGTTCACTCAGCACCCCCCCGGGGCGGGTGACCCCCCGCTCCAGGACGACTCCGTGAACCCTCCCCACCGCTCTGCCTGATCTGCAGGGGCTGGGTCCCACTGAAGCATCTATCCAGGGCCACCGCATGGCAGGGTGCTTGGTCTCCAGAGCTGGCACTCTGTCAGCTCTGGCACGCTGTAGGGCCCAGCACTGGGAAGAAGGTTGGAGAAGCTGCAAAGAGCCAGCAAGCCCAGTCCTGCTAGCTCCCAGCCTGGGGGCCTCGGGAGAGTGGCCAACCCGAGCCCGCAGAGATGGTCGGTCAGCGGTCGGACCCAGCTCCACAAGCACCAGTCCAGATGCCGTGGAGGCGTCCTGCAGATTTGAGGGGCGCCTGCACCAGCTGGCTTTGGGTAGCGATTACCCCGGATCAGGGCTGGGCCTGACACCATCAGCTGAAAGGCCTTGAGAACAGAGCTGAGGCCCCCCCTGAAGAAGGAGTCCTGTTGGGGTCAGCTCCTGCCCAGGTGCTCTGGCCTGGTCTCCCTGATGGCCTGGCCACTGTTCAGACTGGCCTGGCCACTCCTGCGGTCAAGTAAGCCCATCTCTGTCTGTCTGTCTGTCTGTCTGTCTAAGTACCTACCGCCCCACCTCCCTCTCCCCCCACCCCTGCTGGTGCGGGTCCGCTGGCGCAGGTTCGGTTTGCTCAGGGAACCCGGCCGGTCTGCAGCAAGGGTGCCTGTCCTCAACCATAAATGGCCTGCGGGATGCGGGTCCAGGGCCCTCGGCCTACACCCAGCAGCAGCCTGTGTGGTCAGCCCACACTCGCGTGGAGGCCACCCTGGGCGGCACGTCAGAAGGGTATCCCCGAGGAAGGAGGTGGCAGGCTGCACAGAGTCCCTGGTTCTGCTACCATCTCCCCGGGGACCTGGGCCAGACACCTGACTCCTCGGGGGGTTTAGTTCCTTCACCCTTAAAAACATGAGACAATAAACCCTTCCAAAAACAGTTGTTCCCAGGCGGTGGAGGCGAGGCCCAGAGAAGGGATTGGCCCCCAGACCACTCAGGGGGCCAGCTCTGGGACAGGCCTGTGGTTAGGCTGAGAACACCCGAGGACACAGTGCCTGCCGTCCATTTGGGAATTTTCATTATGTCGCATATGATGATGCGGCTATAGCCTCCTTGTCTTCCTACCTATTTTGGTTTATGCTTTTTTTCTGGGTGTGGCGAAAATATGTGACAAAGATCACCATCGGAGCCCTCTCTGGGTGTACAGTTCAGTAGCGTTTGGTGCGCCCACAGGCTGTGCGCCTGTCCCCTGTCCACCTCCAGGACCCTTCCATCCTCCCTGTCTCCGTTAAACACCCACCCTCCCCTCCCCCAGCCCTTGGTAACTATTCCCCCTCCGTCTCTAGGGGTCTCCCGTAAGTGGAATCACAGAGCATTTTCCCTCCTGTGATCAGTCTCTACTCTGGAATCAACAGTTTAAAAAAGCCAGTCGGCCACATTGGCCTCAGCCCAGCATCACACAAGCAAACACACTCAGGTCCCTGCTCAGAAAGTGATGAGACTCTGCCACTTGGTCCGAAGGGAGGGCGCTGGCACCGGCCAGCCCAGCTCTTCCCCACTTCCCTGGCGAAGGCCCCTCCCTGCTCCCCACAAGGCCAGCCTCAGAGTCAGAGTCACACACCACAGCCAGAGGCGCCCAGGCCTGAAGGAGGAACTTCACCTTTCATAACCCCTGAAGGTAAGGCAGCTACGAGTCCCCGAAGAAATCCAAAGGAAGAGGAAAAGATGGGGCCGTCGAAATCGAGCAAAACCCTCCCACTTCAGTCTACGAAAAATGAACTGGGTAGAACCCAAAGATAGACAAACTGTGAAGCGAAAAACGTAGCAGACATGCTTGGCCAAGGGCAATGACACACAGCTGCAGACAGGCCAGAGAGGAGGTGGCAGAGGGGCCTGGGAAGATGCGGAGGCCTGGGGGGAAGAAGGCCTCCACTGAGGAGGCAGCGCGTCCCCTCCCTCCAATCAGCAATTAGCGCGGTGGTTCGGCCTTAGTTTTGCTGATTCGAGTTTGTTTCCTGGTTTCACCCAGTACTTCCAGCAGGGGCCCAGAGGCAGTGTGTGGGGGGTGTGGTATGTCCGGGTCCTTCTGGAAAGGAACCTGACAGGCTGGTTTAAGCACCTCTCGAGCCCTGACAGGTGGGGCCCAGCTGGTCGGAGGGCTGTCCTGCACACCAGAAGGTCTCAGGCTCCATTTCCAGTCAGGGCTCGTGCCTGGGTTGTGGGTTTGGGGCCAGGTTGGGGTGCCTGATTGGCTTTTCCCTACAACACAGACGCTCCCTTCCTCTCTCTGCCTCCCTCCCCGTCACTCTAAAATCAGTGAGCCTGTCTTCGGGGGAGGGTTTAAAGAAAACGAAAAGGACCTTGAAGATGGGGAAAGCGTTAGACCCAAAGCTGCTCACTATGGGCTCATTTGGAACACCAGGAAATTGGAAACCACCAAAATCCCTGAAGTTCTTGTGGGAAAGGTGGGGAGGGATTCGAGAATCATGACCCAACTCCTGGGCGGAATACAGCGACAGTGACTGTGAAGAGTATGAACACAGGCCAAAAAGTAAAGTCACGTCTGGAAAACACGATAAAAAAACACAAAAACAATAAGATCACAACTATTTCCACCTTGGCTGGGGTGGCTCAGTGGATTGACTGCCGGCCTGCAAACCAAAGGGTCGCCGGTTCGATTCCCAGTCAGGGCACATGCCTAGGTTGCGGGCTGGGTCCCCGGTTGGGGGCGATTGGGAGGCAATGTTTGTCTCCCTCTCTTTCTCCCTCCCTTCCCCTCTCTCTAAACATAAATAAATAAAATCTTTAAAAAACAGATCACAACTATTTCCAATAGCAAGTAACCAACCTTTCTGGCTTTAAAACCAGGTAAGGCAGAATCTGTTCATTTAGAAAGTACAACAGCCAACACGCTGACAGCAAACTCTGGAACTGGAGAAAGTTCAGACCCGTGGGACCCAAGAGGGTTTTCTTTTCTCTTGTGGGCGCTCCAGCTTTCTAATTTGCTCTATTCTGTGTTTTTATAATAATAAACCAGGCCGTATTAATCCGCCGTCTACGACCCAGCTTTGGACTTTCCTTTAGCAGCCATAAAACACAAGGCGGGGGCCCGATGGCCCCTGACACTGTCCCAACCCTTTGCTTCACTCTCACCTGCCAAAGTCAGATGCAAGACTTGGTCACATGTTCATCTGCTCCTTGGATGCACATAGAGCACAGAGCTGAGCAAAATGGTCAAGTCCACACGCACTGTTTCCCAAGCGCCTGCCACACGTCAGTGACCCCCCAGGCTCCTCAGGCACCACCGCACTCCGGACCCCAGTAGCCCAGAGGAGCACCTCCACCATCCCACCTCACAGATGCAGCAGGCGAGACTCGGAGCACGCAACAGGCTCAGGGTCTAATTTGCAGAGGGGTGTTATAAGGGCCCCCAAAGACTGAGGCAGGATAGCCCCAAATTACCCAAACACCCCTCACACTGATCATGAGCTCGGGACCCAGGAGCCTGCAGATGGCCGACCCTAAAAACTCTCCCATCTCCCCCACTCCCTGCAGCCCACAGGGCCCCCAGTGGTCTCAGCCCCATACTTACAAGATCGCTGGGCAGGGGAGATAAAAGGGGACATAGGAGAATGACAGCCAGTTCTCGGCATACAGCCTGGGAAGGAGAAACACCTGCTGATCCGACTTCCCCAGAAAACCCACCTGGGGCCCATCAGCGGGGGTCAAGTCCCCAGTGGTGTGTCTGGGGTCCCGAATCACCCCTGAGGTCTGGCTGACCGCAGAGGACAAAGTCTCCTGGTCTTCCAGCATGTGGTCATTAGCCACCCGTGAAGTCATTCATTCCTGGGGCGGGAATGTTGACTCCACGCCCTGCCCACAAGAGGGGGTGGCGGTGTGCTGAGGGGCAGCCCGGGGAACTGCACAGAAGGAACACACTGGGTGAATTTGGGAACGTAACCAGGAGTTCCTCATCAGTGCGGCTAGGAGGCTAGTGGAGGCAGAGGGAAGAGCAAGTGCTAAGGCTGGGAGGCCAGTAATAGGCAAAATTCAGAAGACTAGTTTGGTCTTACTGGGGTTGGGGTTTGGGCTGGGGGCGGGGTGGGGGACAGGTGTGCCAGGAGAGGGGTCAGGTTTGGGGGTTGAGATGCCAAGAGAGAAGTTTCAGGTGGGGCTGGAGGGCTCCAGGGCACGTGCTCACCAGAGAACGCAGAGGGCCGTGCCCACCAGCAGGCAGAACCCCAGGCCCAGGGCCAGCGGGCGGCAGCGCATGGCTGAGTGCAGCTCCTGAGCCTGTGCACCTGCTGCGGGCGGGCCTGCTTTGGCGAATCAGCCTCTTCTCTCTGAGCCCGCGTCGGTGAGGGGAACACCTGCAAAGAAATGCTCCTTACCCAGAGGACAGTGGCCACATCCTTATTGTCCTGTCCTCCCCTGGGTGGCCCCACCAGGGGAATGTGGACCCCAGGCCCCGCTCTTGCAGCTCGGGCGCCAGCTCTCCCAGCTCAGCGCTCCGGGGAAGCCTGCCCCAGTGCCTGGCGGAGGCACACCTCCCCAGCCTAGCCTCTCAGGTCTCCCTTCTGACTCCTCCCACGACGGAGAGCAGAGGGACCCAGGTCCCGCGTAGCTGCACGGGGACGGGGCGTTCGGGCGAGACTTGAGGAAGCATTCCCGAGAGCAAACGGGAGGACAACCGGAACTCCAACCTAGAGCCCGCACAGCCGGGACAGAGCCGCGACTCCCCAGGGCGGGGCGTGGAGAGGTGGCAGCAGTGCATTGCTCCAAGAGGTGAGGCCTGGCCATTCCAGGGGACCTCGGAACGCGCTCCATCTCTCCCTGGCTCGATAACGTAGGACAGGTCCCTTTCCCGCCTGCACCACAGCCTCAGGGATCTTTCCGGATAAAGGGGCCGGGGAGGCCGGGAGAAAGGGCAATACGCACCGCCCCTAAGGATGACGTGCGGGAAGGGCTGCACAGCGCTTGGCTTGGTCCGGGTCACAGCGAGCGCGGGACCCCAGGGAGCCCGGCGGGGCTCCTCCTGAGGCCGGAGAAAGATCCCGGAGCTGGACTTTCGGTGGCCTCTGGCAAGCCCGCTCCCTGCCCCGCCCTCCGCAGGCTCGGTTTCCCCACTCGGGCCCGGACGCACAGAAGTCTCCGACTTCGGCTCCGCTAGGCCGTACCTCCCGAGGGTCCTAAGACACAGAGCCGGCCTGAACCCTGTCCGCCCCAGCCCCGGGCCCGCCGCGAGGACCTCGACTTCCGCCCCGCAGTGCGGGCTCGGGGCTCCCGGCGCCTCTCCGCCGCCCCGGCGCTACGCGGGAACAGCGTGGGGCGGAAGGAGCGCAGCCGTCCCTTGCAAGGTGCAGACTCACCCCCGGCGGCCAGACCCGCGTTAGGACGGACGGAGGGACGCACCCCGACCCGGTGATCAGCGACTCGGCTCGCCAGGGTCCCCACGGAATCCCGTGGCGGCGCCGTGCCCAAAGAAGAGCGCGGATGGGGCCTGACTTACGGCCGCCTAGGGGGAGAGGGGCCGGGTGGGTCCGCCTGTAGGCAAAGTCGCCCCTCCCACGGACGCGGCCCCTCGCGCCCGCCTCTCGCCCCGCCCGCGGGCCACAGCTCCTCCCACCCGCCCCGCCCACCAGCCGCAGACCCCGCCCCCAGGTCCCAATGAGTGCGGGAGTCCCCTGGTCTCCGCCCGCCAGTAGCCATCTGTTCTGTGCCCTAGGACAAAGCAGGCCCAGCTCTGGAGGGAGAAGCACGGGCCTGGGAACTCGGGGCCAGGTGTGAGAAGTCAGAGAAACGATTTGGGGGAAAAGCTTGAATGTCTTTAGCAAACACTGAAGCAACCACAGTTAGGGAAAACCAGCTGGTCGTCGCACTGACTCGGTTTAGAATCGTTCTGCCTTTGCGCAGGACCTTCGAGCCTGGCACCTGGCGCCCCTGTAAATAAGGTTAGCCGTATTTTCCTCCCAGGGTCTGCCTGTAGCCCTAACCCTTGCTCACACCCAAACTCCAGGAGCCTCAGGGGGACGCTCTTACAGCTTAGGTGTGGTGAGGGAGAGGACAAGGAAGGTGCCCCAATGATCAAAAAGGTGGCAAGAAAGGGGGGCGGGGAGAAACCAGATACTGAGAAACCGCAGAAGACAAAACAACTGAGGTTCAAGGTCACAGTGAAGCAGCTTGAAGCTGCAAACCCAGATCTGCCTGGCACCAGGGCACAGCCTCCCAGGTCCCTCAAGGGGGTTATCACCTGCGTCCTTGGCGTTTTTTCTTGAGGACCTCTGGGCCCCACACGGCAGGGTCCGTTTCCCCAGTGTCTGCAGGCGCCTGGCGGAGGGCCCAGGAGCTGGCAAGTGCAGGCTGAAAGGTCACCTTCCATTTTTAGCCGCGAACAGTGGCTCCCTGGGCCCTGGGCTGGGACCAGATGGTCTGTTTTTCTCTCTCAGTTAGCGAGTGCCCTGGTGTGTGCTCTTGTTGACAAGAGAGACCTGGTCCTTCTTGCTGACACATGTAAACAGTTATAGATCAGCAGCTCTATTAGCCTGCAATCAGTTTATTAGTGGCCCATTCCCGTGGAAGAGAATGGGCCTTGCTAGAGTAGGGGTGGGATGGGGTGGCGGAGGCGGGGCAGAGGTTCAGGGCAAAGCAGGGCAGCAAAAGTAAAGGCAGCTAAAGGCTGGGGCAGCAAGAGAGGCAAGAGCCAGAGTGAGTCCTTTGCTCTGAGGACTTTCATAGTTGGCGGGATGGGAGTAAAAAAAGTTCCATACTGATTGACGGGTAAAGGAGGTGCCAGCTTTCCCAGAGGGATGTGACCACCCAAACTTAGGTATGGGTGGGGGTCAGTTAACTTGAATCCTTATCTTGCCCCAGACCCCATGTATTCATCTTGTTGTAAAACATACGCGCCAGGGGGCAGTTAATTCAAGCTGGGGCAGTTACCCAGTTATTGATGGGCTCTTTCTGTAAGCATCAGGGACTCCCTCGTAAGACAGAGAGTGACCACAGGCAGGCAGTTCACCAAAGTTGTTTCATGGGCTTCTTCTTTGGGTACTTTGGACCCTCTCCCGCATTCCAGGCCCTGGGATGAAAGCACAGCTTCAAGGCCTTCTTTCCCAGAGAGTGGAAACGCTACATAGAATTTCGAGGACTTCCCCCATCCTGTGCTAACATGGTGTTTCTTGTGATGTTGGGACACCTGGCAATATTATTGGACCAGGCCCAGGACTGCTGAGTGAGCGGGTGAGACATGTCCCCTTCCTCCTGCTTGCCTCGGTTTACTGTTCATTCTACCTAAGTGGTAAAAGGCGTTTCCTGGCAACCAAGATGCTGGATGCTGGCCAGTAACAGCTGTGCAGTCTCAGAGTCCTTCCTGTGCTGTCCCCTGCTTCATTTTGGGCACTGGGGCCTCCCTGGTGATAAATGTGAGCAGACAGGCAGACCGAGCACTCTACTGACTGGCCGCAGCCCTCTCCTGGCCCAACCAGTAAACTTCGCCCTCCCCCTGCCTCCAGAAGATAAATCAGCCCAAGGACAGCCTCAGGATTGGCTTGGGAGGAGCTGGGTGAAAAGACTGACGTCACACAAAAGGGACCTCCACGTCATGCACGTGTACTCACGTATATTTAAAACCTTTTATTAAATACCTTCTTAGGGTGGGGAGGGCCCGGGAGACAGCCCTCCCATTTCCTGGCTGTGGGTGAGATGCTGCCCTGCCCATTAAGGTATGAGCTCCGAGGGCAGGGCCGGTGTCTGGGGAAAAGAACATTCTGGGGGTGGGGGTGGGGGTGGGGAAAGGAGCAGGCCTGAAGAGTCTTCCTAGCTGGCACTGAAGAAGGATCCAGAGCCATCTCTCCATCCAGGCCCTGTGGGTCCAGTGCCAGCTCTTGGTCTCTGGCAGAGGCTGGCACAGGTGCAGGTAGGTGATGGTTCTCTCTGGAG
This sequence comes from Macrotus californicus, assembly GCA_007922815.1. Taxonomy (NCBI): domain Eukaryota; kingdom Metazoa; phylum Chordata; class Mammalia; order Chiroptera; family Phyllostomidae; genus Macrotus; species Macrotus californicus. The sequence continues at coordinate 11,900 of VMDR010001472.1, read as the reverse complement.
GGCCGGTGGGTCTAGATGCCGCTGGCCCATGGCAGAGCTGCCTGCAACCCCACCCAACCCCTGTCAGGTGTGGGGCAATGTGCAGCTGCTCTTCCTGGGCCTCAGGGTACTCCAGGGCAAAGCTTGTGTTAGTGTCCCCAACGTTAGGAGTTCAGGAGCTGACCCAGTTCACACAGCAGGCCGTGACCTTCCTTCTGGGGAGGGAGGGGTCAAAATGGAGCAGGTCACAGGACCAGGAGAAGGAGCTGTCCCTGGTCCTAGCTGTTGGCTGCAGCGGTTGGAGCTGCTGGCACAGTGGGTGCTCACGGGAGCCTGTGGTCACAGATGATCTGTACCTGGGAAGGTGTGAGGGAAACGCAGAGAAGGCGGTGTCTCGAAGCTGGCAGGGCTCCCTGCCCACGGACAGTGCTCCTTGGAAAAAGTCCGCCAAGAGTACAGAAAGCATCGAAGGTCAAGAGTGATCCATGAGAGGTCAGATCAGCCTGTCTGTGGGCACAGTCACTGAGAACAGAGAGACTTTCAGGATGAAAACTGCCTCTCTGAGTGGCCTGGGCTGGCAGGTGGGGGGGGAAGGTGCCCAGGGGGCCTGGCCCACTCCGGTCTGTATGTGCCTGCCCACCTGACGGCCAAACCGCAGGCTGCATGGCCCTGTGGCTGTCCACTTTCACTGGTGGACGCTACCAAGCATTTAAGAAAGAATACACCAGTCCTCCTCAAACTCTTCCAAAGAATGAGAGTGAAAGGGACCCTCCCAAACTTATTTTTATGTGGCCAGCCTCACCCTGAACCTAAACAAGGTCAGGTAAATGAGGAGACTACAAGAAAACTACAGGCCAATATCCCTGAGGACAATCAAGGTAAAAATTTTCAACAAAACACTAGCAGACCGAATTCGACTGCATTTTAACAGGGTCTTCTACCACGATCAAGTGGGATTTATCCGTGGGATGCAAGGGCGGGTCAATATGCAAATCAGTTAGTGTGATATATGACATTGATGGGATGAGAGAGGAAAACCATACGATCCTCTCAAGCAGAAAAAGCGTTTGACAAAATCTGACGTTCGTGCATCATAAAAAAATCAACAAATTGGATACAGAGGAACCAACTTCACCATACAAAGGCCACAGGGGATGGGCCCACACCTAACATCATACTCAGCGATGGAAAGTGGAAAGCTTTTCCTAGCAGATATTCCTGGCAAACCACGTTCCTGGGTGGCTGTCATGTCAGGAAGTTTGGGGGTGTTGGGAGCCAGCATCCTACCCGGCCCCTGGCTGTCCTGGAAAAGCCGCCCTTGCAGGGGAGAGCCCGGCTGGATCTTCCTGGCACTGACAGCCAGTGGCAGGAGGGGTAACTCTGAAGGGCCAAGCTTTTACGAGGTTTCCAGGGGAGGATGTTGACCTTTTATTTTATCTATTTTATTCCCTTTTTATTGTATTATTTTTATTACCATTTGTTCCCCCTCTACTCTCTTCCACCTGCACCCACCCCCCAGACCCTCCAGGGAAGGATGTTTAAATGCCAGGGGTTAACCCTTTAGCTCCTGTCTCCTGGGGGCACGTGACCATGTGGGCCTAGCCTACTGGGGCCCGGCAGCAGATGGCGTGGGCTCCAAAGGACTAAACTTTAACATGAAGCAGAAACTCTGGACCTTGCCCTGGTTGGTGTGGCTCAGTGAATTGCACATCAGCCCGCAAACTGAAAGTTTGCTGGTTCGATTCCCAGTCAGAGCACGTGCCTGGGTTAGCAGGCCAGGTGCCCCACTGGGGGTGCATGAGAGGCAACTGATTGATGTATCTCTCATACGTTGATGTTTCTCTCCCTCCCTGCCCCTCTCTCTAAATAAATAAATAAAATCTTTTAAAAAAGAAAAAGAAACTCTGGACCTTGACTTTTGTTTTGGCCTTACTGAGGACACGGTTGGACTTTTCCCATGGCAGAGTGGACGGAGATGGGGCATTGGCCACCCAGGGGGCAGCTTCTGTCTCCACCAAAATAAACCCTGCCACACCACAGTCTCCCGTGCACGGGTCCTTGGAATGCTGTCCTCGAAATCCCATGGAAGACAACACCCCCACCCATTGATGGACAGGTCTTGCCTCTCTGTGTGTCCAATTCTCCCAGGAAGTCTCGGACTCAGAGGATGGGGCCAGGGTGTGTCCTGCGAAGGTGGGTCTCTGATTTCCACACCCCCTGCCCCTGCAGGGACTGCCACAGCTGCTCACCCCCTCTGCAAATTCATCAGATTCCCCTGGAAGGCAGAGAGCCAAAGCCCCTCAGAAAGAGCCCCAGCCCCTTCAGCCCTCCATCTTCAGCCCTTCCCACCCTGCACTACTGCCAGAGCCCACCAGGGGGCAGATCAGGACTTAGACCTAAGCCAGGCTCTGGGCTACCAGGGAGCTGGGCTTGAGAGTGAGGCCAGGGACCTCCTAGCCCTGCCCTCTCTTCCCACGGACACACTCACATGTGCCTGCTGTCTCTGCACAGGGCTGCCTTCCCCCTGGCCTGCTCAGGGCTGGTTCTCCTGGTATTCTGGCCACAGCAGATGCCCCCTAGTGAGGACTTTCGGGCCCTCCAGCCCAGTGAGACAGACCTCCCTGAGGCTCCGTCTCACTCCAGCGGAGCTCTTTTCTTTCTCTGGCCTCTGAGTCTGTGCTTCTGTTCGCCGCCCCCCAGATTGAGCCCCGGCTGGCCAGGGGCCCCATGGTGGTTTTCAGCACTGCCCTTGGACACATTGGGGCTTCTGCCCCGCGGGAGCACTTGGTGCTTGGAGCCCGCCCTCCCGCTCTTGACCAGCTCAGACTGTGAAGACCAGTGCTAGTAATCGGAGGTGCTGGCTGCTGGGACACAGCCAGCATGACCTCCAACTGCTCCCTGCTCAGAACTAAGAGGAGTTAGTTGTTCACTCCGAAGCTGCGGGGCCCCACCGACCTGGGAGACTGCCCCTGGTGGCCAGAACTGGAACTGCAGCCCCAGGCAAGGATACCACAAAGCAAGACAGGACCTCAAGGTAGTGAGTGGTTCTCCAGGTTCCCAGGGGGACCTACCGGCACCAGACACAGCATGAGGGACCTCAGATGCCTTCCTTGCCCCTCCTTCTGTCTACCCATTGGTGTTGTCTTCATCCAAGAAGCATCCTCGCCTCGGGCCAGACAATGACCCCCATCTGATTCCAAATAAGGACTCCCAATACGGACTCGCATTTCCCAGCACCCTGTACTCAGTGTGCAGTGCTCGGGCACATCCTTCCCTAACCCACGTCCACCCCCGCCAGTCCCCTGAGCCGCTGTCAGACCTCCAGGGAGAGGAAAGCGTCTCAGAGCCCACTGAGTCATTGATGGAGAAGCAAAGCCAACAATGTGTGAGCACATGGAACTCTTGGGGCACCCACTGCAGACACCCTAACTTATACAGGAGACATGGTGGCCTCTCTCCTGTAGCCGCTGCCTGCACTGGGGAGCATGAGCTCAGAGAAGCTCTGGAGGCCCTCAGATGTCGGTGATCCCCATCTAAAGACCCAGAGCTGAGCCCTGGCTCACATGGCTCAGTGGATTGAGCACCAGCCTGCAAACCAAAAGGTCGCTGGTTCAGTTCCCAGTCAGAGCACATGCCTGGGTTGCGGGCCACTTCCCCAGTAGGGGGTGCACTAGAGGCAAGCACACGTTGATGTTTCACTCCCCTTCTTTCTCCCTCCCTTCCCCTCTCTAAAAATAAATAAATAAAATCTTGAAAATTAAGGAAAGAAAAAATTGCACCAGGCAAATACTAAATAAAAGAAACCACACCTGCCCCAGGGGGGGAAATGGGACACAGATCTTAATGGACACCTCACCAAAGAAGATGTGCAGATGGCAAATAAAAACACAGAAGATGCTCCCTATTTGCCATCAGGGAGACAGTGCGCACCTAGGAGAAGGGACAAACCGGGAACACGGACAACGCCAATGTGGCCCGGATATAGACTGACAGGAATGCTCAGCCATTGCTGGTGGGCGGGCAAAATGGCAGAGCCCCTCGAGAACACAGTTCGGTGGTTTCTTAGAAACTGAACAAACTCGTACCACGTGAGCAAGCAACTGTGCTCCTTGGTATTTATCTAAAGAAGCTGAAAACGTTTGTCCCCACTGAAACCTGCCCGTGGGCATTTGTAGACATTTTATCCATAATCGCCAAACACGTGGAAGCAACCAAGACGCCTTCGGTGGGTGAGCTGGGGAACTGGCTGGGGCCCCTCGGGACGGCAGGGTGTTACCCAGCACCGAAAAGAAAGGAGTGGTCAAGCCATGAAAAGGCATGGGGGAATCCCAAATGCATATGACGAAGTGGAAGAAGTTTGCCTGAAAAGGCTACATGCTGAGTGATTCCAACTCTGCGACATTCTGGAAAAGGCAACACTGTGGGGACAGTAACAGGATCGGTGATTGGCTAAGACTGGGGGGTGAGGGGGGTGGGGGGTGGGGGGGATGACTAATGTGCAGAGCATGGAGGAATTTGAATCCCTTGAAAGCATTCGGTGTGATACTGTTTCTTTTCCTGGCCGAATAGAGCCCGCCCTGTTTATTCATGCGCCAGCTGGTGGACAGTGATGTTTCGCTGGCTCTTTTTGGCCGTCATGCACAAGGCTGCTATGAACATTCATGGACAAGTTTTTGTGTGAGAGGATGTTTGCCTTCCTCGTGGGTGGGTACCGGAGAGTGTAAACCCCGCCTTTTCTGCGAAGCTGCACCACTTTACCTCCCCGCCGGCAGGGGACGTTTCTCCATGTTTCTCTTGACTTTCTCAGGGCAGCCGCACTCGAGGGGGTGAAGTGGTGGCTCGCTGCGGTTGGGATAAGCATCTCCCTGGGGACTGATGATGTGGCCACTCGTAGGTCTTCTCTGGAGCGATGTCTATCCAAAATGCATTGTCCAGTCTTAATTGGGCTGCTTGTATTTTGTCGTCCGGCTGTGAGAGTTCCTGACACGTTCTCTGCTACAGGCCCGAATCGGGCATGTAAAGATGCGCAGATATGTTGTCCCCTTCTGTGAGTTACCTTTGCACTTCCTCGATAGTGCCCTTGGATGCACAAAAGCTTTAATTCCGATGACGTCCAATGGCCCGTCTCCCCCGTGGGTGCCTATCCTTGCATGTCACGGGCAAGAAACCGTGGCTAAACCCAAGGCCGTGAAGAGTTAGCCCCGTGTTTTCTTCTAAGGGGTTTGTTGCTCTCGGTCTTGCCTTTACACCTGGCAACGCTCTTGAGTTCATTCCCACCTGTGGAGGGAGACGGGGTCGGACCTCGTTTTTCTGCAGGCGGAGATCCCGCCGCCTCAGCACCACTTCCCAGGAGGACGCTTCTGCCCCCCTTGTTGTTCTCTACCTGAAGGTGTTCCCTGCACTTTGGGGGTTCCACCCTCTGCACGTGTCGCCTGGTCATTAGGGAAACAGCTGTTTCACGTGCTTCACAAGTTTTATCTTCGTTTGTGGTGGGTAGTCCCTGGTGCCTGGGCACCCCTCCGGGCACCACCGTCTGGCCTGGATTGTTACGGTCCCTTTCCAACTGGGTCCTCTGCCTCTCTATTTGCCCCCCAAAATCCATCCTCAGTGCAGCAACTGGAGTGACCCTTTAAAACCCTAAGTCACACCCCCACTTTGTAAAATCTCTCCAAGGGCTGGCTCTCCAGCCCACTGAAAAGTGAACATCCTTATGATGTCCTACAAGCCTGACGCGGGGGTCCCACCCTCCCTCTGACCTCGTCTTGGGCCGGTCTGCCCCTGCGCCGCCTGCTCCAGGCACGGTCCCCCCTGCAGACTCTCACTCGATGTTCCTTCCACCTGGAACCCTCCTCTGCTGGACGATTTCCTGCCTCACTTCCTTCACTGTCGTTAAACCTGGGTTCAAATGTTGCCCCGGCAAGGCTGTCTCAGACCATGCCACGCCCCTGTCCCAGCACTCTCAGCTCAACGTGCCCACTTCGGCTTTTCCCCTTGGCACTGACCTCCTTTAAATATGCAATTACGTTAACGAGCATTCCGCCAGGACACAGCAGCCATACAGCAGACTGAGCGGGACCGTTCACATCATCAACAAAGGGAACTGTAGGGCCTGGGCCGGGGTTATAGGAGGGCAGCTAAGAAGCAAATTTGGCAGGGACCACGCTCCCCGCTCCCACAATGGCTGGGTTCAGTACCTGGCTGGAGCAGATGTGGCTGCCAGGGGCACTGGGGCAGGCTCCCCTTCTGCCCCACTACCTCCTCCTGGCGTCGGACATGGGTTGAACACACCCAGCATCCAGAAAGACTGTGGTTGGAGGACTTGGTAGAATTCAGACCGCGGGGTGCAGGGCAAGCTGGGGGGTGACACAGGCCCCTGGAGCCCCGTCACAGGTTCATGGGGGGCAGCCTGTGGTCCCGATGGTCCCTGCATGTTGTCCCCCATCGTTTTCGGGGACTGAATCGCATTTCTCAGCGTCATGAGGACGCTTAGCTCAGCGACGCCCGTGTAATAAGCGAAAATACCTGGTCTCTGCAGTGCAGTCTGCCGAGCAGGGCCCAGGAAGAGCCCTGGAGACTCCGGGAGAGCCGCCCATCTCTGGTCCCAATGTGCGCAGGCCCCGCCCCTTCCCCCAGCAGGGCGGCCTTTCAGCGCAGCAGCACCTTCCAAGCTGGGATTTAATTACTGGGTCATGCCATCGCCCTCGGTACCCCCCCAGGGCCAATTAGAGAGTGCTTATTATTACTATTTAGTGAGTACTTGGGGGTGTGTCATCCACAGCAGAGTCCAATCTTGGGCCAGAGAGGCACAAAGCCACCCTCGTGCGGCCCCAGCAGCTGCCTACAGATCCCGGGTCTGCTGTGGGTCTCGGAGAAGGTTCAGGCCCGACGAACTACAGGGTCAGGGAGGGAGAATGCCAAGTTCCTGGTGGGGAGGGGAGTCAGAGACTCCCTCCTCCACTCCTCTCCCCCCACCCCGTCCCCTCCACTATCTAATTCCAGAATATTCTTAACACCCTGGCAAGGGTGATCATGGGCATGAGCTGCTACTTTTCACCCCTCCCTCCCCCCGGCCTAGGCAGTCGCCACTCTGCTTTCTACCTGAGTGGGTGTACCTTCTCTGCCCGTTTCTTATAAATGGAGCCCTGCAGAGCATGGCCTCCTGTGTCCGCCTTCTGCCATGGCATTTCCAAGGTCCGTCCGTGGGCAGCGTGGGTCAGCGCTGCTTCTTTTAGGGCTGGATGATACTCCGCTCTGGATGGGCCACTTCAGGTCGTCCAGGCTTCAGCTGGTGGACACTGCGGTTGTCCCCACCTTCTTGCTGCCATGGAAGGGGCTGCGGTGGATGTGTCTAATCACGGGCTCGCTCTGGCCGGGACACTCAGCTGGCTGGAGTGTCGTCCCCATGCCCCAAGGTTGCAGGTTTGATCCCTGCTCAGCGCACACACAAGAATCAAACAATGAGCACCTCCACGAATGGGACAGCCAGTTGATGTTGCTCTCTCTCTAAAATAAAATTAAGTTTAAAAATTTTTTATTTGATTTTATTTTTTTAAACACACCTTTTCTCTCTCTCTCTTTAGATCTTATTTACTTGTTTTTAGAGAGGGGAAGGGAGGGAGAAAGAGAGGGAGAGGAACATCAATGTGTGGCTGCCTCTCATATGCCCCCTACTGGGGACCCAGCCCACAACCCAGGCATGTGCTCTGACTGGGAATCGAACTGGCAACCCTTTGGTTCGCAGGCCGGCACTCAGTCCACTGAGCTACACCAGCCAGGGCCTAAATTAAAAGTTTTTTTTTTGAAAATCATGGACCTAAGTCCCTGCTTACAAGCCTTTGGGGTCAGATAAGTTTTACAGGCTCTGAACACACCTTCCATGGATTTTCTGTCCCTCGCACAAGCTCTGCATCCGTCTGTCCTTCCCAGGACTCTGGGAAGCAGGTTCAGCCACAGACTTCTGGGTGTAGGGGCTGCAGGGGTTACTTTTTTCTTTGTAAGCATCTGGACCAATCAGGGTTATTGACTACAAATATCAGAAGAAACTGTAGCTAATTTAAGCAGAAATGAAATGTAATGAGATCCTGGAAGTCCGCCAGGAGGGTGTGCAGGGGCAGGAGTCAGCCAGGGACCCCCTGCCCCACCCAAGGAGGAGCCCAGTCAACAGGCTGCCCTGTACCTTCGGACACTGGGCTACGGCCTCAGGCTTCACTGGCTTGGGACACGCACTGCCTCGGCCTCCTGACAGCGCCTTGCTCAGACAGCTGGCCCCCGGAAGCATGTGGGACCACATTTCTGTCATTTCCAACCACCAACCTGTGGTGATTTGTTACCGCTGTCCCAGGAAATGAGTGCACACCGAGACACATGCTCACAGCACACAGACACGGGGACACACAGACATTGGGCTGGTCCCGACTCACAGCTCTCCTTTCCACAGTGTCCACGCACCCACGTCTCCACTTCCGGTCCACCCCTCCACCTGAGAACCTCTCTCGCCAACCTAGCTCCTACTGGCACCCTGCCCTCCTCCTCACCCCCGCCTGACCCCGCCACACACACTCCTCGGCCTCACTCTGCGTGCTCAGCCCCTTTGTGGGGCAATGCCTCCCAGCCAGCACCCACCTGGTGGCTCTCCAGCCCACTCTTGGGGGTCATCTCCCCTGACGGGCCCCACCCCTGGGTCTCCATCCACCTCCCTTGCCCAACTCCTTCATCCCCTGTCCTTGCCAGTCCGCCTGCTCCTTCCGGGGTCCTGGTCCGGTGCAACCTGCTGGGGACCCGACTCCCCACCTTCTCCGCACCCATCCCAGCAGTGAGAGAAGTTGAGCCAGTCCCACTTTCACACCCTGTCCACAGACCCCAGGGGCCTCCGTGCTGCCAGGCCCCACCCAGGTGTCCCTGGGTCACCTCACGGCCCCCTGCTCCAGGCAGATCTCACTGCCTTCTCTCCTTGCCACCTGCCCCCACTTCCCAGGGCCGGACAAACCTTCGCTCCAGCAAGGCTCCGTTGTGGGCCCCGCAGGCCACGGTGCACACGGCTCAGCGGGGCGGGACGTGGGTGTGATGTGTGCGTCACCAACTGGGGGACCAGCGGGGCAGCTTTGGAGACCCAGACTCCCCCCCAGGAGCTCACACCATACCATCAGCAGGTGACTCTCTGCCCCCCAGGGTGAGGGGGCTGTGGGCCCCCTTCCTATGGAGCTTTCAGGTAAGGGAGCCACATGGGGGCCTCAGCTGCAGGGTCAGCTCCTTGGCTCCGGTGGCTCCTGTCCCAAATGGGGCTCAGGTGTCCTTTGTGTCTGAGGGCTCAGGAAGGTCCCCACGTGAAGCCGCCTTCTCAGGGTGTCTGAGTAGGGTGCCCTGTCCCTGTGCCCAGTGGCCTCACCTGAGGGAGGGACCCTAGGGACCCTCCCAGCCCAGCTGCACCCCTGTGCCAGCCCTGACCTCCCAGCCACCCCACCACCTATCTCTCCTGCAGGCCACATGCTGGACGAGAACCCAGGGCCCAGACTCTTCGAGGAGTTTGTGGAGGACAGGGGGATAAGCAGAACGCGGATCGTCAACCCCCCTCAAGCTGGTAATGAGCATGGATTCCCATGATTCTCTGGACCTTTCAGTCACTGTGCACGCCCCCACCCCGGGGCCCACTCACCCGGGGCCTCCTCGGGGCCTCTCTCGCCTCCCGTGAAACGCAGCCCTGTGACTCCTGCAGGGGTGCCTACCTCCGTGTCTCCTTCTGGGTCTGCAGGCGCCTGTGAGTCGGCCGGGGATGGGGATTCTTAGTGGGGCCAGGGGCCTAGATTCGGGACCTGGGACCTCGTGACCTCGCAGCCCAGCCCTCCGCTGCCTGCACCCAGATCTCCCCAGCTCCGAACGCTCCCCACCCAGGCCGCTACCTTTAAGTCCTGTGGCTCCCACATTGCTTTCTCCTGTGAAGATTGGCAGCCTCGCCAGTCGGGCCGAGCGTCACCTGCTGGCCACACAGCACGTCTCTCCCCTCTCCAGGGACACCCCACCCCGTCACCAGGTGGGAGTTTCCTTCAGGCCAGAGAGAGAGAGAGGTGTTTTGTTCTTGGTTCCTAATTAAACACATTCCACACAAGAAACTGTGTTTTCAGAGGTCAGAGGTTGGAGGCCACAGGTCAGAAGCCCAGCTCTTCCTCCTGCCCCTCGGCCCCTGCCCCTCTCAGAGCTGATCGCCCTGAACGCTGTGCCCACCCCCCGCGTCCCTCCCTGTCCTCTGCCGGCTTCTTTCCCACACATGGCTCCACCCTGCACAGCGTCGCCCACCTCTGCCCAATCCCGACGGCTGTCACAATGTAACGCCGCTGGTGTCCCAGCACCACCTGTGTGCCCTGTGCTCGCTGAGCTCCCTGACGGCACACAGGACTTTAGTGGGGCTCCGGAGCCTCCAGCTGTAAACCCACATGGCCCCCCACCCCTCCCCGGCCGCTCATGCCCAAGCTCTCCTCATGCCTGCGTGCGCCGGCGCCCAGACCCCAGAGGCAGCAGCTGCGCCCACAGTGGCAATTCTGTGTGTCTCTTGGAGTGACAAACTCCATCAGGCAAGTGCGTCACACCAGTAGCTGGGAGGAGAGGAAAGCCCATAGGAATATCCTAACTGATGCTACAAAACAGAGACACTTGATAGAAATCAGCAATCATGATGTGAAACAGTCCCTTGCCATAAAAATAGAAGAGACCAGAGCCAACACCGAACCCTGCATCGAACAGCGTCTCTGGGGACGAGGCAGCAGAAACGGCAGCAGAAACGGCAGCAGGTGTTCTGGAGAGGCCTGGCTGTCCCTCGAGGTCCTGGCCCGCGTCGTGGGGCAGGACGGAAACACGAGAGAAAGGCCAGCCTCCTGGACTGGACAGCTGGCTGCCAAGAAGATGCCACTTTCCTAAAATATCTACAGATTTGCAAGACTCCTGTGAAGGAATCTATCAGACCCGGCTCTCTAAGACCCCTTACAAGCACAAACACAAATCGGAAGTCAGAAAGAATTTCAATTTCCCCATAGAAAATAAGGGAAGGGACTTCCCTCCCTCCTTGGTCTTTGAACGTATACTTAGGAAACCTGTGAGTGCTTTCTCCCTTCGGTGAGTCCTCGCTAGGGGTCACATATGAATGATTTGAGGGTTTTTTTTTAATTTAAAGAAATCATGGGATCTCTTGCCCTGACTGGTGGGGCTCAGTTGGTTGGAGCATCGTCCCATAACCAAAAGGTTGTGGGTCTGATCCTCGGTCCCCTATCCCGAGTCCGGGTGTGTGCGCACCCTGTCCGGTCCCCAGGGCAGGAACATTTGGTGGGGGGCTGGTTGGTGCTTCTCTCTCACGTCAATGTTTCTCTCTGTCCCTTTCTCTCTCCCTTCCTTTCTCTCTAAAAGCAATGGAAAAAAAAGTCCTCGAGTGGGGATGAAAAAAAATTATGGGACCTCTTGAATATTCGGGAAAAGAGAAAAGTGGAAGGACCCCTGTGGACCCCGTGCTGGGCTCCAGCTGTTACCAGCTCCCCACAAGTTTTTGGTGGTTTGATGGGGGGGGTTTCTCAGGCAGCCCCCAGGCAGCCCTCCTCGTCTTCTCTGCTGGGTGGTCTTGTGAACACCTGCCCAGTCCCCCTTCCCAGTTAACACTCACCCTGGTCCTTCCGAGGTCTCTTAGCCCGAGTTCGCAGCTGGGGGGCGTCCTGCACTCGGGTGTGGAGGTGGGTCCTCACCTCGTGGCTGGGGGTACACTGCGTGAGCACCACCCTTGAAGACTCCTCCAGGGGATTTCACGAGCCCGCAGTAAGAACTCTCCCTCAATCATGGGCAACACCAAGATGGAGTCACTTTTTAGAGAATAACTTGCACTTGGACTTCACTCTGAAGGCGGCGTCTGTGAGGGGTGGGGGAGAGGCCAGTCACCAGGGTGTTTC
>VMDR010001471.1:0-125107 GCA_007922815.1 Macrotus californicus | reverse complement strand
ATTTGCCTGTAACTATTGCAATAAGTGCATGGCTAGTCAACTATCTCTCCTCAAGGAAAACAACAGACTCAGACAATGTTACAGGCAGGTTTAACCAAACTTTCATGGGAGAGAAAATTCCTACATTAGCCAAATAGTATCCAGCAGCAGGAAAAAAGGGAAAAGCTACTGAATTCATTTTATGAGGTCAATATACGTGAAAAAGAATAGTATTTTTTAGAAGCAAAAGAAGAAAAGTGTAGTTCATTATCATTTATGAATAGAAATGCAAGAATTCCAAATAAAAAACTAGCAAATCTAATTTAGCAGCATACAACCAAGGAAGGTTTATTCTGTAAAAATATATATGACTCAACATGAGAAAAATGTATCAATTTACTATAAAACATGAAGATGTTAAAGGGAAGAAAATCATACAGTTATCTCAAAAAATATGGGGAAGTTCAACACTAATTCATTTATTAAAATAAAATTTTAAGCAAACTTAGAACTGACAGAAACTTCCTTAACTTGATAAAAATATTTTCTCCAAAAACCCTGTAAGAACATCATAGTTAGCGATGAAACTTTACACACATAATTATTAAATTCAGGTACAAGTCAGGGTGCCCATTATCATCCTACTACCCAGCACTGGCCTAGAGGTCCTCACCCAGGAAAAGAGACAAGAAGAGACAAAAGAATCAGGGAAAAAGAGATAAAGCGCTCATTATTTGCAAACTGTCTTCTTTGAAAATCCAAGAGACTCCTCAGACAAACTATTGGAAGGAGTAAAAGGGCTCAGCACGGTTGCTGCCTACAAGGTCAACATAAAAACCACTGGCATCCCTTTATACCATCAACACCCAATCAGAAAACGTAGTAGAAAAAATCCTCCTTTTCAACAGCAACAGAAATTATATTGAATATGAGTAAGTTAAGCATATGATGTTTAGAACTTTATAAAAAAAATATACAGAGTTGAAAAAGAAAAAAAAAAAGGCTTAAGACAGAGACAAAAAGACTCAATATTCCTTTCCCCAAGTGAATCTATAGGTTCAATATAAGGTAATTTTTAAAAAGAGCAAGGTTTAGTTATCTACTGATGTATATCAAATCTTCCCCAAACCTAATGGCTTAAAACACCGGCCGTGTCTGCAGTCTGGGGTGTGCTCCGCTGGGCATTCCTGCTGTCCTTGCGGTCAGTCACACAGGCAGCTGCATGGCGCTGGGGGCTCAGCTCTGGGCCGGACTAGAACTAGGCTTCTCTCTTTCTCTAGGAAGACTCAGGGCCTCTCCCCTTCCACATGGTGTCTCTCTGTGGGTCTCTCCAGCAGAGTAGGCCAGACTTCTTACATTAGAGCTCAGAGCTCCCCAGAGCACAAAATGAAAGTTTACAGGCCTAACGTTTAGACCAGGGACCGGCATAGTATTACTTCTATCTCATCCTAAGATTAAAGCAAGTCGAAAGCCAACCAAGATTTCAGAGTTGGCTTAAGGGTCCGTCTACAGGAGGTGCGTTATCAGCTACCTACCCCAAGGGACCAATCACACACTGGGAATTATAAAGTTAGAGTATAGCGTTGGTGCAGGACCAGATAAATAAATCAATGGATCAGAGCGGAGAGCGCTGATAAACAATAGAAGCCTGACAAATGATAGAAGTGTCACTACAGATCAGAGAGAAAAGGTACGCTTTTAAAAGTAAGTAGGGTCAAGACAAATAACTCTTTGTACTTACGGTGGATTTCAACTGCCATGAACTCTTTGACACTCTCCCCTTGAACACGTGTGGTGTGCTTCTCCTCGCACTGAGTGTGGGTTAGGCTTCGTGAATAGAAGTGGGTCCACTTCAGATGAATAGTGTACAATGGGTGTAACAGCATGTGACTTCAGAGACTGTCACAGAAGGTACTGCAACTTCCTGTCTGCTCATAACTTCTCCTGAATGGATTACTCACTCTGGGGGAAGCTAGCTCCCAGGTCACGAGGACTCTCAGGAAGCCTTGTGGAGAAGCCTCCACAGAGAAGAGCTGAGTCCTCCTGCCAACAGTCATGTGAGTGAGCCCCCTTGGAAGAACAGCCTTCAGATGACTGCACCCTCGACCAACATCTGACTACAACCTCAGCAGAGACGCTAAGCCAGAACCACCTAGCTGTACTGCCCCCTGTTTTCCAACCATCCGAGACTGTGGGCTAAGAAATGTCTGTGGTTCGAAGCTGCTAAGTGGAGGGATAATTTGTTTTATAGCAATAGATAACTGATACAATATTTCACCAACAGAAATAAAATTGGATCCTTCTTCATGCCTCACACAAAAATACTCTAGAACTTTTTAGGAGACGATGTGGGACAATATCTATGATTAGAGAAAAGATTTCTTAAATCAGACATGCACACAGAGACACATGCCATAAAGGAAAAGATGCTATAATCAAGGTCAAAAATAAATGACAACCAGGGAGAAAATATCTGCAACATACAGTAAGCAGAATATACAAAGAACTCCATCTAATAAAGTTAAAAAGACAAACAGCTCAATAGAAAAATAGATAAAAGTGTTAAATAGACAATCATGGAAGAGACAACCTAAATAATCATTAAAACATCTTACAAACACCCTGACCAGTATGACTTAGTTGTCTGGGCATCATTTCACAAGGCAAAAGTTCCCCGGTTCGATTCCCAGTCAGGGCCCAGGCCTGGGCTGTGGGTCTAGTCCTCTCTAGGGGTGCATGACAGAGGCAACTGATCAAAGTTTCTTTCTCACATCTATGTTTCTCTCCCTCTATTTCCCCTCTCTCTAAAAATAAATAAATAAAATTTTGCACTGGCTGGCATGGCTCAGTGGATTGAGTGTCAGCCTGTGAACCAGAGTGTTGCCTGTTTGATTCCCAGTCAGGGCATGTGCCTGGGTTGCAGGCCAGGTCCCCCAGTAGGGGACACTCGAGAGGCAACCACACACTGATGTTTCTCTACCTCTCTCCCTCCCTTCCCCTCTCTTTAAAAATAAATAAATAAATAATCTTAAAAAAAAAAACAACTCACTAGTAACAAGAGCAATGCAAATTAAACCAGGATGAAATTCTATTTCTGATCCATCAGAATGACAAAGATTAACAAATCTAAAAATATCAAGGACTGACCGAGACGTAGGTAAATGGGAATTCTCACACGTGGCTGGAGGGAGCACAAACTGTGACAGCTGTGCGGAAGCAATTTGGTAGCACGCAGACAACCACACTTTGAGCAGCTCTAGAATTCCCAGGCAGAACCCCTGGCACCAAACGCGAGAACACCCACACACTAGGGTAGTTATTGCTGAACTAGTTGGGGGAGAGAAATATGCAAAACAACCTAAATGTCCATTAATAGAATGAACAAATAAAAGATGGTATATTTAAACTATCTACTACACCAGGATAAAGAAATAAACTGCACTTATGAATATCAGTGTTGATTGGCCTCAGAAACATAAAGTTGGCTAAAATAAAAATATAATTACTTTTACATGGATTTTTAAATCACAGGCAAACAATTCTACGTTTTTATGGATATATGTGTAGTCTATATGTGTTTAAAAGAAATTGGAAGAACTCCTATGACTGTGCATTAAAACCATATGCAAATTTAACCTCAATATGAGACTTTAAGAAGTAGATTGAGAAGACTATATGGTTAACTTATATGTCAACTTGACTGGCCACAGGTGCCCAGATATTTGGTGAAACATTATTTTGTGTGTTTCTGTGAGAATGTTTTGGGATCAGATAACCATTTGAATTGGTTGATGCAGTAAAGCAGATTGTGCTCCCTAATGCGGGTGGGCCTCATCTGACCACTTGACGGTGTAAATAGAACAAAAAGACTAACTCTTCCTCCAGTAAGACAGAATTCTTTCCTGTCCAGCTGCCTTCAAACTGAGGCCTCAACTTTTTTCCTGCCTTTGGCCTTGAACTGAGACATCAGCTCTTCCTGAGTCGCCAGCTTCCTGAGTCACCATGTAGATCTTGGGACTTCTCAGCCTCTGTAATCACATGAGCCATTTCTTTATAATAAATCTCTCTCACATGCTTATATATATATATAGAATAGAATATGTATATAATTTTATATGTATTCTATTGGTTCTGTTTCTTATATGTGAACCGTATATGTTTGTCTGTGGGTATGTATCTCGCATCTGTGTCAATGCCTCCCAGGCCCAGGTCAATACGTAGAACATACCACACACACACATGCTGTCACTTCTGTTTCTCTGGTGAACCCTGACACACAGAAGACAAACACTAAATACCTAATAGTGATTGTTTCTTCAAATAAGGTGAGGGGAATGGAAATGGCAACTTTAACTTCAGTGTTTTATTATACTTTTCTCTATTTTTGAAACTCAAGAAATTTTAAAAAATGCCCTTATATAAAAATACAAAAAAGAAAGTAAAGTATAAGGAAGATTTCTGGACCTTTTCTTTACGTATACATAGGGGCGCATACACCTGCAGAGACATCTACTCCTCCCAATTTACAAAAAGAATCCCGTCTCACAGGCTGCTTTTCTCACTCAGGATTTTTAATGGACATTTTTCCACAACTTTATTTTTAAAGACTAAATAATATTTCAGAGAATCGTTGAACTCTAATATATTTAACCAATCCCTATTCATAGATATTTGTTATTTCCAGGTTATTTTTAGCAAATATTGTTGCAAAAAAGTCTTATGTATGCATACACTTGTCGTTTCATTTCCTGAAGCATACTGTTCTTAGAAGTGAAATTGCTCAGTTAAAGGATAACTACATTTTAATAACTTTTGAAACATACTGCCAACCTCCCCTCCCCTCCTGAAAGGTTGTACCAGGTTACACCTCTCCATGCCCTTGCCAACACTGGAAGCTGGATCTTCCTGTTAGATAGGACAAGGGTCTCAAGATCTAGGCCATTCTTACTAAATGCTATCTTGCTAAATGTTCAAATGTAGCACAGTATTTTACAGCTGCAGCTGTAAACAGGATGAGCTCCAGGAGCTCAAGGATAAGTGTAACCAACTGCAAAGAAGAAATCAATGTGTACCTGACTAAATAGTGTATATAAATAATGGCTAGGCCTCCTTTTTTAGAGACAGAGGTTTGGATGTAAATCCCATGTCTTCTGTACCTGCTGCAAGCAAATAAAAACTATCTTGGGACAACCACCCCTCTCCTTCTTGGCTCACAGGACGGCGTTCAATCCACTGAGCCACACCAGCCAGGGCTTCATGCCTCTCCTTAAACAGAGCACCCCAAGCAGCTAGCCCCTTGAGTTCAGCAACACTTTCAGACTATATTGATCAACATCTTCTCTATGGTTATTTATCACCTCCCAGAAGCCTTTAGATTCATGGAATTTTTTTTTTAAGGATATGCTTACTGATCCTAGAGAGAGAGGAAGGGAGAGAGAGAGAGAAACATCAATGTGAGGGAAAAAAATTGATCGGTTGCCTCCCCTACACTCCCCAACCAGGGATCAGTTGAACCTACATTTCTGGTATACCAGAAGATGCTCCAACAAACTGAGCCACCAGCCAGGGCTAGATTTCTGAAATTCTTTTCTTTTTTTAAAAAAATTATTTATTTATTTTCAGAGAGAGAGGAAGGGAGGGAGAAAGAGAGGGAGAGAAACATCAATGTGTGGTTGCCTCTCACATGTGCCCCCCCACCCCCGCCCTGGACACCTGGCCTGCAACCCAGGCACATGCCCTGACTGGGAATTGAACCGGCGACCCTTTGGTTCACAGGCCGATATTCAATCCCCTGAGTCACACCAGCCAGGGTGATTTTTGGAATTCTTAATAAAAATTCCAAAATCTTCAATCAGTAGCATAGAGTTTCTGTTTGCACCAACACCAAACTGAAAAATCTTAATATATGTGTGTGTGTTAAGAATAGATAGATGTATATTGAAGTAATACCGTTTATATATATTTAGGGTAGTCCTAAGGTTCCATTTCCCCTTAGACAAACAGAATTTCCTTTTGTTTTAGAAGTCATACATTTTAATTTCAAACACTCTTTGAAGGTTCCTAGAATTGCTAACCAAATTCTGGTTCCATTTTGAAATGAGACCTGCATTCATAGAAGTCACAACATATGCAAGGCGTCAACGGCGGGATCTATATAAATTACCTGTGTGTCCCTGCCAGGTTCATGGGCCAGTAACCACCGAACACCTAGAGGGTAAAGGCAGGGGCTTATCCCAGTGCTAGCATTGCCACGTTATTCAAAAGCCTCCAGAGGCAGAAGCGCCAGTTTCATTTTCATTCGTGGTTCATCTGCTCAGGATTTCTTCCTTCTATGGACACCTTTTGTTTTCAGTCATTTTCAACTTGCAAAGGACTCCACTTGCATGCCAAGCCAGTGACTTGTCTCTTCTTGCCTACATTGCAGAAACATCGATGAGGCCACATTTTTATTTTATGTTGTAAAAAGAGTCAGTAGAATAGTTCAGGTAGCAACTGACACATCTTTGGATCTGTCCAATGGTGACCGGGAAACCTGAGAAGGGAGCCTGGAGGGCAATGGAAACCACAGCTTCAAGCAGACCTCAGCAGAGATAAGAGTGCAGCACTTCTATTGGAAACATCTGACAGCAACTGGCAAGCCAAGCTTTGGAAACAGAGGCTCAGGGCAGAGCCCTGGGGATGGAAGAATGAGGCGAGAAGTTTCTAAAGTCAGCTTTATAGCAGGTGGCAAGAACTGAGACACCCTCTACTGTGGACTCTGATTCTCAGATAAGCTTGTCCCTACACAAAGTTCTGCTAAGGAGAGCTACAGACAGTAGCCCTGTTCCATCAGCCAGACAGGCAGAGAGAGAGAAACAAGGCAGAGGGGAACTTGCAGCCTCCCTCCACCTCTGCTGTCAATTCCTATGGGCTGTTCTTGCTTGCGGGCTGTTTACCTGGAAATGAGAGGATCTTGTGGGTAGGTGTCCAAGATCCCATCCAGTTTTTATCAGCCAGTACCCATTGTCTTGCATACATTCATTCCACGAACAGTCATTGTGACCCACCTATGCCTTTAGGGGAAAGAGAAGAGGAACTGAAAAGGTAACCAATAGATTTCGTGTGACATTCACACAAACAAGTGCTCTGGTGTAACTACAGACCCGTCCAGGTCTTGATCTGGGAGGCAGAAGGCTGCCTTTAATTTTTGCCCCTGTGATTCCCTTTAACCATAACACGTTCATTATTATACCTGTGTATAGGTTTTGTGGTGAAGCAGAACGCTCCTTGAAAACTGGCTGCAAAACTCAGTAACCACATTTTCTTCTCCGAGAACAATGGAAGCACTTATTACCGTACCACTGCATGAAGACCTAACTACCCAAACATGCCGGTGGTGGACACGGTGCCAACATCATTAACATTCATGAGACACCAAATACACAGTGGCTTTGAGAGGAAAACTTGGGTGGCTGGTTTTAATCCTTCAAGAACTCAATAAATAGGTGCTCTTAGGACGAGCATGAAACTCATCAGTAAGCAAATGGAAATACACAGAAAACATTTTATCATTTGACAACTTGAACATTTTCTATATACATATTTGAGTTTTAATCCCATGTCAAGATTGTGTCAAGATTCAGAAAACCTTATCGCACGAGAAAAGAGTAGAACATCTAAAGGAGAATTGTTTTTTCCTGGTTCTTTTTAACTAATGGAGAAGTGGGACGTTTTTAATGAATTATAAGAAAACTGTGACTTACCTATAAAGAGGGCTATAAGAATCTATAATCAGGAGACCAGTTGATTGTTTTCTAACCCAAACTGCTATACCGATGTCCATTCTGGGCGTTCCAAATGGTTCAAATAGGTAATTATGTACTCTATAACGGGGACTGCCTCGGTGTTAGATGAAGCAATGGAACGAGATTTCAGGGAAAGGAATACATCTTCTCAGATTTAGATTACTCTCCTAAAATATTAAAACTTGTGAGGTTCAGAATGCATTTTTTTACTTTAAAAAACTTGTTTATTAAAAAGCTCACTCATCAAAAGTGGATAGTGAATCACCACAAGCTTCTTACATCTGTGTAATCACCTGCCCGGTCAATAAGTAGAACGCTACCAGCCCCACAGAAGGCGCCTTAAGCCCCCTCTGTCTCTCCCCACTTCCACTGCCCCTAGTAACCACCATTCTCACCTCTAACAGCAGAGATTAGTTCTGCTAAGTCTTTAACATTTTGTATAAATGCAATGACTAAACACGTATTCTTTTTGTACGATTTCCTTTTTCCAACATCGTGTTTAGGAGCTTCAACCAGGATGAAATGAAGAGTTATCGTTCACTCATTTGATTGCTATGTAATATTCCATTGCATGACTATACAAGTTTATTCATCCACCCTGCTGTTCACGTATATTTGAGTTTGCTTACAATTGGGAGTTGTTAGAAATTGTGCTGCTATGGCCATTCTGGTCCACGTCTTTGAGTGCACATCTCTGCACGGATTCCTGTTGGGTATGTACCCAGGAATGAAATTGCTGGGTCATAGGTTATACAAATGTTCGATTTTGAGAAGGAATGCCAAACAAAGTGTTTGTGAAGCTTCCTTTATTCTTGGCAGTCACTCTTTTTCTACTGCTGGCAAGGGAAAGTAAAGTGAGTAGGATTCTTAATGTCTTACAGGTTTCTTGGAACAAAATATCGTTTTACAAACACCACTTGAATGAGTATAAAGTAATTAAGGAGTAGGGATTAAGTTTCTAAACTACAGACTTAAAAAAAAATAAGTGTAAAAGCACTTGGGGCAAAATACATTTGGGATTTCCTTGTTGCCAAAATATGTGAAAAGTAATTCCAGCTGCTCAGCTCAAATAATCCACAGCTGGGCTGGCCAACCTCTGACCTTATATCATCCTTGGATTTTCAATAAAATAAATAAACAAAATACAGAGAGAAGCTAGGATCCCCCGTATCAAAGCAATGTCACTCCACGAACTCAAGCAAATACCAAACATTTTCTCTATAGCTGTAGTTCCACTTAGAAGTGGTGCAGGTCTGAAGATTAAAAAAGAAGAAAGATCTGCCCTGGCTGATGTGGCTCAGTGGATTGAGCGTAAGCTGCGAAGCAAAGGGCCATCGGTTTGATTCCCGGGGCACATGCCAGGTCTCCAGTGAGGGGTTTGTGAGAGGCAACCACACATTGATGTTTCTCTCCCTGTCTTTCTCCCTCCCGTCCCCTCTCTCTAAAAATAAATAAATAAAATTTAAAAAAAGAGAAAGAAGTTTCTAAGGTTGGAAATTTTCTTCTCCCTGACATGAAAGACAGGTACAAACACTGAATTAGGGAATGAAGCTTTTCAAAGGATACTAAAACGTGCATTGGGCTGTCCCCTACAACGTGATCATTCAGCTTGGAGCTGTCTTTCCTTCCCACAACAGACTAGGAATTCCCTCTCTGTCAGGACTTCGAGAGAACAGGCTCACCAGTGCCCCCTACGTTTCCTAATGGATTTCGTACAAAGTGTAAGAACGTCACGTTTTTGTTGTGCTCAAGCATATCTGGGCTAAGCAACCAGTTAAGAGAATTGTCCAGATACCTTGCACTAAAAATTGTTTTTAAGAGTTTGTGGTGAAAATAAATAAATGAATTGCAGTATATTCACACAATGGAACACTAGGTAACAATGTGGATGAAAGAACTACCACAATAAGGAGCAACATAGCCAAAGTTGACAGACATAATGTGGAATGAAAGAAGCCAAACACAAAGTTCAAAAGCGGCCAAAATGTACTTACAGTGACAGAAGTCAGAATGATGTGCTGAGGCAGGGCGTTGACTGGGCAGGGGCAGGGTGCAACGCGGGATTCTGGTGTGCTGGGCAGGTTCATTTGTTGATCCAACTATTGGTTACCATGGTGTATTCATTTTGTAAAAGTTTAACAAGGTGTGTACTTATGAGTTGTGTGCTTTTCTGTTATATTTGTTATGGTTCAGTATTTTTTTTTTTAATAAGGTTGCTGTTGAGAGTAAAGGTGGGCTGACATTAATTGTAATTTTTTTTTAACAGTCCCACAGCTTAGGTTAATGTTAAATAGTCACTCCTCATCTGGGAGTGCAAAGCCTCCCCAAATCCTGAGTGGTAGTAATTACCATTTTGTGGAATAACAACTATGTATTAGGCTTTGTGTAAAGTCCTATACATATATTACCTCCAGGCCTTAAAACAAACATTTGAAATAGGTAACATTGTCCCCAGATCTCAGGTAAAAAAATAAAGGTCAGAGACGTTTAACCATTTCCCCAGGTCACACAGCTAGTGGTGACTGAGCCAGATTTGAGTGCTACCGCCTGCCTCGTCATCCGGCCATTTAGGAAGTCCTCCTGTCTCACCGAGCTGCAGGGCAGAGGGCAATGTGGGCCTGAGGCAAACTTAGGATGCCCTGTGCAGTAGAGGCTTGCCCACCTGTGAGCTCATGAAGGTGCCACATCAGACAATGTCCATTCTTAAGAGGTAAATGCAACTCGGAATTACTCTTTAGTGATTGAACCCTGATGGATCCCAGCTCTCCACCCAGGTCTCTCATCAGCATTTAGAGCATCTACTCTCCTCTCTGAACCAAGCATACCCATCTCCTCTTCCGTAAAAGTCTTCTCAGATACACAAGACCACAGGCCTCTCACTCTTACTGTGGGGAGTCCCTTCCACATCCTCTGTTTCATTTAATCTTCTCAATAAGTAGCCAGTAAGCACTATCCCCTTTCCTCAGATGAGAAACCCAAGGCTTAGAGGGGTTAAGTGCTTTGCTCAAGGTCAAAACACTAGAAAGTTGCACAGCTGGGATTCAAAGTTGGTTTTGTCTCCTGACCCCTTCCCTCCCACTCTGACCTGAACCTCCATCCCCTGTTAGCCAATAACTAGCTCCCTGTGTGATCATATCTGAATTTATCACCTGTTCTTGTAATCACTGACTGTTTGCATGTCTCCCTGACTAGATGTGAGGAGAAGTCCAAGTGGTTTATGTGATTGTATATCCCCAATCTTCAGCTAAGTACCTGGTAAGTGATAAGCACTCAAAAAGTTTACCAAAAGAATGAAAAGATGAATCAATGCATAATAGTCTTTCATCCTTCTTGGGTAGATGTTCAATAATGAACAATGATTAAGAGGTAAGGCAGCTGAGAGGGGTCAAAGCATAGGCTGTGGAACCACAGAGGCCAGGTTCAAGTCCTGACTCCTCTGCTTGCTAGTTGTGTGCCCATGGGTAGAACATGCAACATCTCGGGGCTTCATATTTATTCAAAGGATACAAAAATTGTCCCCATTTCACAAGGTTCAGGCTTCTCATTTCAGGCCTCTATAACAAAATACCATAGATTGGGTGGCTCAAAAAGTAAACGTTTTGTATCACAGTTCTGGGGACTCAAAGACCAAGATCAAGGTGCTGGCAGTTTCAGCATCTGGTGAGGCTTGCAGATGACCGACTTCTTGCTGTATCTTACCTTGGTGGAGAAAGAGGGAGCTCTGGTCTGTTCCTCTTCTTATAAGGTCATGAATCCCATCATGAGGGCTCTACATTCATGACCTCACTTAGAGCAAATTTACTTCCCAAAGACCCCACCTGCAAATAACATCACATTAGGAATTAGGGCTTCAACATGTGGATCTTGGGAGGACACAGGCTTTCGGTCCACACTAGCCGTTATGAGAATTAAATGAGGAGATATCCAAGATGGCAGAGGAGTGAGTGGAAGCTACACTAACCTCCGTCCAGGACCAATCTGGAGTTACAACTAAATTGTAGAGAAAGCATCTGGAATAACCAACGGAACACTAGCTGGAGAGAAGCCTGATAACCACGGACAGGCAGAAGAAACCACTTCACCACAATGTGACTGGTACAGAGTGTGGAGGACACACAAGAGAGTTGACTGGGCTCCATTGGACAGCAGCTGAAGTGCTGGAGGGAAACTCAGTGGCTGGGGTTCCCCTCTAAAAGTGTGGGGTTTAAACCTCAAGTTGGGCTCCCCAGCCTACAGCACCAAGCCAGAAAGGAACCCAGATAACATCCAGCTGTGAAAAGCAGCAGGGTTTCTGTAGGCCAGGGAGAGATGCCTGGAGTCACAGAGAACATTTTAAAGGGCCAATGCACATAATTTCATGTGCAGCCACTTACCCTGGGCTCCAGCAAAGGTGGAGCAGAGTGGACAAGAGGTTCTGAAGAAGAATCTGGGGACAGAGGCTCTGAGGAGAGAACTGAGGGAGCAGCTGCCAGGATCCCTGTGCTGAGTCATCCCCCCCTACAGCAGGAGCCATCTTGCTCCGGCAGAGCAGTCCCCTCCAAGTGGCATCATCCTGAAGGGAAGCAATAGCCCCACTCACAGGAATTACTCTGCCCCACCCTGTGGTGCTTAAAACCGACTGCTGATTACAGATTGGCTAGATGAAAAACGGAAGGAGACAGCCACAGACTGTGGATCACTATAGCCTCGAACAGGCTGCCGAGGGCCAGACTGGGACACCATCTGACATCACCAGGGGTGGATCAAGAGAGGGGAAACAGTGAGACAATTTTCACTGTGGACTTCCTCATGATTTGTGTTCTTTTCTCTCCTGCATAGGTTTTTAACATTCATTTCTTATCCTTGAAGTTTGTGCCTATTAAGTCACTAGTTTTTATATTATGGTTTATTTCAAATCTCATATTTTGCTCCTCCCTTCTCTTACTCCATTTTACCTTCTTCTTTTCTTTTCTTATTTTCATTTTAAATTTTATTTCCTCTCTTGCTATGACTTGTTTCCATTACACACTCTTACTATTTCTCCCCCCTCCAGCCTCTCAAAACCATTTTTCTTGTCATTAGTCATCTCACATTCTTTTCCCCGTTCTTAACATACCCTTATTCTCTCTCCACCTTTATCAGTTTTTGGATGTCAGTCGTGGATATGATGGTGGTTGTTGCATTTCTCCAGTTTTATTTCTAGATCTTCACTATTTTTGTATTTCAAATCTCAAATTTTACCATTCCCCTCTCCTACTTCATTTTGCCTCCCCCCACCCCGCCTTTTCTTTTTTGTTTGTTTTAAATTTTAATTTTTCTCTCTCTTCGTCTGGTATTCATTCCTCACTTTTAGTATTCCTTTCCCCTCTATCATCTCAAAATCTCTTTTCTTTCCTCTAGGTATCTCTTAAGATTTTCTTTCTTTCTTTTTTCCCTCTTATCCCCCTCCCTCCTACATTAATATTTGTTCATTGTTGTTGATAGCATTGTGGTGGATCTTTTTCTCCAATTTGGTCTCAATTTCTTTCTCTCTTACTACTTTTAAAAAATTTCTGTTTAAAACTAATACTGTATCCTTCCCTTCTTTTACTCGATTCCGCCTTCTTCCTTCCTTTTTTATTTGTGATGTAAATTTTTCTTTCTCTGTTCACCTTGTCACTATCCCTTATTCTTATTATTGCTTCCCTCTCTACCCTCTAAAAATCATTTTTCTTTCAGTTAGTCATCTCATATTCATTATTCCTTTCTTACAGTAGTCTTAATCTCTTTACACTTCTGTTTTTATTTATTTATTTATTTATTTGTTTATTTATTTATTTTTAGAGGGTTAGGGAGGAAAAAGAGAGGGAGAGAAACATTAATGTGTAGTTGCCTCTCACATGCCCCCTACAGGAGACCTGGCCCCATGACCCAGGCATGAGCCCTGACTGAGAATCAAACAAATGACCCTTTGCTTTACAGGCCGGCACTCAATCCATTGAGCCACACCAGCCAGGGCTCTTTATACCTTTGTTAATACTGGCTCATTTGCTGTTGCTAGTGTGATTGTGGGTGAGGGTTAACTTTACAGGTGTGGGCTGTTTGGTTTTGT
The DNA here is from genome assembly GCA_007922815.1 of Macrotus californicus. NCBI lineage: Eukaryota > Metazoa > Chordata > Mammalia > Chiroptera > Phyllostomidae > Macrotus > Macrotus californicus. Next base: position 111,274 of record VMDR010001471.1, on the reverse strand, counting down.
TTGGCAGCACCCTATACAACAGCACACAAGAAGTGGTGGGTGGAATGACTCTCAACCAGCCAGCCGGAGGGCAGGACCCACCAGAGAATGACCCAACAACAACCAAAGCCCAGGTACAACCGGAGATCGCACATAAATGGCATAAAGGGCATCCTGAGAGCATCAAGCTCAGGAGCTCAGAGACTGCACCACTGAGTCCCACAGGTCTCCTACCACAGAGGTGCACACCACCAAGACAGGGAGTCAAAGCAGCTCAATCTAAGAAGCAGAAACAAACAAGAAGAGTCACCTCAAATGGAGCGACATGAAACAACCCCAAATTGAAAGGAAAGGAGGAATCCCCAGAAAGAGTGCTAAATGAAATTGAGGCAAGCAAACTATCAGACATTGAGTTCAAAATAATGGTTATAAGGATGCTCAATGAGCTCAGCAAGACCTATAAAGAACTCCAAGGAAGCTACAAGGATCTTACTGTGAGCTACACCAGCATGAGAAAGGACATAGAAACTATTAATAAGAGCCAGGAGGAAATGAAGCATACATAACTGAAATGAGGAACACAGTAGAAGGAATTAAAAGTAGGCTAGATGAAGCAGGGAGTGAATCAGCAAGCTGGAGGACAAAGTAGAAAAAAAAATCCCAGACAGAGCAACAAAACAAAAAAAGACTAAAAAAAAATGAAGAGGGTTTAAGGGAGCTTCAGGACAAAATGAAACGTAATATAATATCCATATCATAGAGATACCAGAAGGAGAAGAAGAGGAGCAAGGGTGGGCAGGGCAGAGGAGAGCAACGGGGGAAATTTGGGACCACTGTAGTAGAGCAACAATAAAATAAAAATAATTAAATGAATTGACATATGGTAAGCACTTCAAGCTATACCTGAAATGTAGTAAAAGTAGACATACCTAGTACAGGGTGAAATTAGCTAAGTTACCTGGGCAGCTTAAAAACAAAATCATTGTGGAAAAGAAATGTCACTTGTTCTTGGATGCATACTAGATGGCAGGTACTGTGGTCCACGGGTACAACCACCACATCCATACTGTGTGATAGGGATATTATTATCTCTTTTTCATGTATAAGAAAACAGAAGCTTAGAGAGGTAAGAACACTCACCCAAAGGCACCCAGCCAATCAGTTGTGCAGCTGGAATGTGAACCCAGGTGTGTCTGCCTTCACTGTCCTTGCACCTAGCAATGAGCTACAGCGAGGATGACTAGGGCAACTGGGAATGGCTGTAAGGAAGAGATAACATGTGAAGTGAATCTTGAAGAATGAGTCAAATATTAAGGAGTGGTGATGTTCAGTATGGTGTTTGGGCTAAGTGCTTTGGCTGTGTCAGGGTTTCTCGACCTCTACACTATGAATGTTTGTTGCAGTGACTGTCCTGGACAGTATAGATGTTTACCAGCATTCTTGACCTCTACCCACTAGGTGCCAATAGCATATCCCTCTCTCCCAGTGATGACAACCCAATATCTCCAGATTTTCCTCCCTGGGAATGCAAAATCACCCATAGTTGAGATTCGGTGATTTGTATGTGGTCTCTACAACTCACTGGTCAGCAGCATAAAGCCAAGAACATATTATGCCTTTTCCATTCTCTAGACTAATAACCCAAGTCTGGAAATAGCAGTTGCTCCATGAAATACCTATTGAAATGAAGCTGTCATCACAGCCACCTTATACCTTTTTAAATAACTCCTATTTATCCTTCAGATGTCACTTCTTTAGGGATGCTGTGTCCTCAGATCTAGACTTGTTAGGTTCTTTCTCTCTCTCTCTCTTTTTTTTAACTTTCAGTGAAATGTTATTGGTCTGTCTTTTTTAATTAGTTCCGCAAGCACGCCTGCTCCAAGCCCCATATTTTAATTCAGGACACTAAGTCTCAGAGAGCTGATGTGGTATATTCAAGATCACACAGCAAAGAAGTGATAGACTAAAACCCCAGTCACACAAGTGTCCCAGTCCCTGGACGGACAAAACAGCGGACGCCGAGCAGAGCATTAAGTGAGCTGGGATTTGGGCCAGCCTCCCTGTCACAGAAGAAAACTGGAGTTTTAGGAGGAAATTTGGTCAGAAACCAGGGCCAATGCAGTGGGCGTAGAAGACAGCATGAGGTGAGGTAAATTACCCCCGAAGCACCCTTGATACCAGCGTCCAGCGGGAGACCAACTCAGGGTAAAGGGTTACACCCCATGGATAAGCAAGCTGGCAAAACTGAGAAAGCTAATAGTCTTTTCTGGCCATGGCCGGGCCTTGAGGGGTGCTGAGCTGCAGGTAGAAAAAGAAGAATCTGGATGAGGTAGAGTTTATCCACTTGTGGGCCCAAGTAAGTTGGCTTCTTGGTGTGCTGCCTTCACTGACCTCCCAGGAAGATGTCAGCCACTCACCTAGTTATTGCTGTTGTAACTGGCACCTCTTGTTGTGCTGGGCCCTGAGACAGGCACCAGAGGTGCAAAGGCGAGCACAACAGAGGTGGTCCCTATCTGTCAACCCTAGCTAATTGTCATACAAATAAATGTTTAATTACAAACTGTGACAGGTCTTGGGGAGGAAAGGCACAGCATGCCCGGACAGCGTAGAACAGAAGGGCAGCACCCAGTCTGAAGGCTGTGGAAGGTTTCCCAGAGGATGTGATAATTGAGCTGAGATCTAAAGAATGAATGTGGATAATTATGCTCTTGTGTGTGTGGTGAGGCGGTAGATGGCTTCAGGCTGAAGAAGCAGCAGGGCAAAGACTCTGAGGCAGACCCATGGAGGGAGGAGGTTGAAGATCACAGGGCCACAGAGCATGCAGTTGACCCCAAAAATGAAGGTTAAAGTGGTTAGAAACAAAGGAAAGAAAGCTTAATGCACCATTCAATGTTCTCGATGGTGATATTTATTTTTGTCCCCCTGCAAAAGGACGAACATAAATTCACTACCTCAAAAAGAGAGAGAGAGGCTGGCTTTGCAGACAGGGCCTCCCTCCTGATGGTGGGGTTGCCGATTCATAGTTTGACCTGAGAATGGCCAGTGATCCAGTTTTTCCAGTTACTCCAGTCAATCAGATTCAGGTGGTTGAGTCGCATTGACCAGTCTTAGAAAACATATGTATAAACAAAATGCCAGTGTATAAATTTGCCATAAGAAATGCAACTACCTGACAAACTGAAATGTTAGTGTCTGTTGGTCAACACACTCCCTTCCCTATAAAGCAGTCTCCAGGGGAAGGCAAATGCCAATCAGGAGCTTATGGGGGAGCAGGAATTGAAACAAGCCAGATGTGACCACTTGATGCACCATCTTCCACTAGAGATGAGCATACTTTCTGAGCCCCAGATCACAAGACAGGGCTTAACAGAACTGTAACCTGATTTATGAGTGTCATTTTTCATTCAGCTGTCTTTATTCATTGGGCCTTTACTCATACATAATAATATTATTTAATAATTATATAATAATACAATTGAGTCATATAATTGTATACCATATTATATAACCATATACTTATAACAGTAAAATTAAATCATATTTTGTTACATATTGAATAAACTACCATTATTAGAAAGAATAAAATAAATATATAACTTTTTAAAAGATTATTTATTTACTTATTTTTAGACAGAGGAGAAGGGAGGCAGAAAGAGAGGGAGAGAAACATCACTGTGTGGTTGCCTCTCCTGCACCCCCCTCTGGGGACCTGGCTTGCAACCCAGTCACATGCCCTGACTGGGAATCTAACTGGCAACCTTTTGGTATGCAGGCCACCGCTCAATCCACTGAGCTACACCAGCCAGGGCTAAATATATAACATTTAATTCAATATTTTTGTCATCATTTTTATAAAACATTTTTCTATCCCAGTTGATAGTTTAATTTTCTAACACTTACTTTCTACTAAGACTCAGTTTTCTTAATTATTTTTCTCTCAATTAAAGCATTTTTTACAAAGTTTTTGAGTAATTTAATGTAAGAGAGATTTACAGTTTTATTTATTATTGAAGACATTTTCATTTTCTCCATATTATTCATCAGACCCAGAAGCAATAACAATCAGTTAGCAATAAGCAACTCTAGCAGTAGACGTGGTTTCCGAATACCATTCCTCACTAATAAACACCAGCAACTGATTCTAGCCCTGGGGCAGGAATTGTTCAAGTTGAGACTTGTTGCTATGCCTGAAATCGAAGCCACTGTCAAAGCCTCCTGGGATCACGGCAAAAGGATATAGAAGCTATCTTAAAGGGGCTCTCTCCCTGACCATGGCTGAGTTAATTTGAATACCAAAAAAAGATAATAATCATAATAGATTGAAGCACATCAAATATATACAAATTCAATAGCTCACATAGTGGTAATTTAAAAACAAAGTAGTGATACTCTTTGGAGGTTGCTAGGGTACCAACTCCTGACAGGCTGTTAATAAAAGGAAAGAATCTTATCCTGCCTTTTCTGTATAAACTGAATTTTAGAGTTACCTAGTAATTGACATAGGGAATTCTTCCTTTATATAAGAAGAGGCCTTGAAATGAGACCTACCTAGCTAATAAAAACAGAGGAATTACAGAATGAGAAAATCATCATTTTCAAACCTTTATTGAATTTATGATCTAGACTGCGGAGACCAATAGCTGCTAAAACCATTACGTGAAAGGTTCATGGAGATCTTTACCATGGAAAGATCAGGCCAACTATATCTAGAACTACCAGTCAACTTAAAGGCACTACAAGGAAAAACACAAGACATCATATTTTTCCTAATGTGATGCAATAGGAATGCGCAGTGAACTGCCTTTAAAGAATTCCCGACAGAATGAACCTGAATCAAATCAAGACTCAAGGTTTAAAATACCTGTTTTCAGGAGACATGGAGATGGAGGGACATGTTAGATAATACCAGGAGAATGCAACCGGTCAAATCTGGAATGTGAGGATTTCTATAGGACAAATTACCCAGTTTCTTTGACAAATAAGTGGCGTAAAAAATGGTGATCGTGGGGGAATGTAAGAAACTTAAGAAGTGTATTGCACTAGTCATGTCCAGCTGCCCTAACAAAATGTCAGAGACTGGGTGGCTTCACCCAGAGAGAACTTTATTTTCTCACAGTTCTGGAGGCTGGAGGTCTGAGGTCAGGGTGCCAGCAGGGGAGGGTTCTCGTGAGAACACGTCCCGGTTTGCAGATGGCCAGCTCTTTGCCGTGTCCTCACTTGGCCTCTCCTCAGTATTTGCACATAGACAGAGAGGCTGACCTCTCTCTCTTCCTCTTCTCATCAGGCCACCAGGCCTATTGGATTAAGACCCCTACACTTAGGACCTCACCAAACCTTAATTTCTCCTAAAAGCCCTATCTCCAAATATAGCAACATGGAGGTTAGGGCCTCAACACGTAAATTTGGGGATTGGGAGGAAGGACACATTTTAGTTCATAGCCTATATCAACCAGATGTCACGTGTGAATCCTGTTTGAAACCTGATTGTGACAAACCAACTCTCAAAAGACATTTATGAGACAATCAGGAACATCTTAGTATCACCTGTTGGATACTGGATTATGTTAAGGTAATGCTGTTAATTTTTGTTTTTTAAAAACATTCCTGATCTTGGTGTTAATTAGCTTGCTGCACTTGTCTCTCTGGTCTGCTCTGCTCACCTGTGTGGTCTATTTGACCCCTCGGTATTTGAGAAGCTACTATTTAATATTCACGGTTCCTGCAATGTATAAATGAAGCTATCTTTTGTATATTTCATAACACTTCACCTTAATTTTTTTCTAATAAATTTCCAGCTGATTTCTGGGGGTTATTAAGCTAACAATTATATCATCTATGGATATTTATAATTTTGCTTCTTTTAATTTGTTTTGATTTGGGAGTTAAAATTAAAAATAGTTTTTAATTTAAAGAAAAATCCCTGATCTCTTAGAGGTATATACAGAAGTATTTACCTTTGAAATTATATAAAATCTGGGACTTGTTTTAAAATAGCACACGAAGGTGTGGGTGGAGGCGGGGAAGGAGGTGTACCTGAAGCAAGGTCATCCGTGCACCAGCCGCTGCTGAAGCTGCGGACAAGCACGTGGGTCATGTGAACACCCAGCAAGAGTGGCAGCTGCCTGTAAGCCCAGAGAAGAGACTTTGAAATGAGACCTGCCTAGCTGGCACCTTGGTCTTGGACTTCTCAGCCTCCAGAACTGTGAGAAATAAGTTTTTGTTGTTTAAGCCAGTCTGTGGCATTTTGTTATGGCAGCCCAAGCAGACTAACGAAACGGCCCCGTCAAATGGACACATGAAATTAACCATCACTCAGTCATTCATATTATCTTGAATTTGCTTTAAAGTACCAAAATAATAAAATAAAATCAGGGCAGACAGATGAAACATGATTGGCAAAATGTTGATAATGTTAAAACTGGGTGATGAACAAGTGGAGTTTCGTCACATTATTAACTGAAATTATCTGTCATAAACAATTTAAAAGAAATACAAGAGACTATTGTGTTCCAACCCAATAATACAGGAAGCAGTTACACTCCCTCTTTTTACTTGGAAGATGAACGCTTTAATAATGAAATTATTTTAAGTACTTTTGTCTACCTCTGACCTGTAGCTTCCTTTTTCCTATTCAGCCAGCAAGTTTTCATTAAGATATGACTCAAGGACATAGGAATCATTAAAAGGACCATCATACCACCTAGTGGGAAGACCACCATCAAAAACTCCCTGTCTCTGGCAGGGTTTTCTGCATCTGAAACCAAGATAGCTAATAGCAAATTTTTTTTAAGATTTTATTTATTTTTAGAGAAAGGGGAAGGGAGAGAAATGGTTGCCTCTTATGTGGTCCCCACCGGGGACCCAGACTGCAACCCAGGCATGTGCCCTGACTGGGAATCAAACCGGCGACCCTTTGGTTCGCAGCATGCTCTCAGTCCACTGAGCCACACCAGCCAGGGCACTAATTGTGATGTTTGAGATTTGCCTTCCAAAGATCTAGATAATGTACCACATTAGCATATAAATCCCTGTAATGAGATTCAAAATGTATTAAATACCGCTGTTATACGTCTATAGTTCTCATACTTTGCCCAGTAAAAAAATATTTTCTCTTAAAATTGTGTAGAAATGCAAATATTTATGTACAGCTTCCTAGTATTCCATTTCTGTCTTAGATCAGTGAATGCTAAGGGTGTCATCAGTAAGAAAACAACCAGGACCAAAGTTATTATTTAGGATCTTTGATTTTTTTCTTTAAGTATAACAGGAGCCTTTTAACCTAGTAATAAATGCACTTTTGAAGATTGAAGCATTTTTATTATTTGAAGAATAGGCATTTTCAGAACATCATACTCTATATGAAAATCTGCAAATAAAAATATCATTTAAAAATTTCAGCACGGGCAGAAATGGGTCAGAGAGCACGTGAAGTGAACAGAAAAAAGAGTCTCCCATCTGCTTGTCCCCCCAATAAATCACTGGTGCGACCCAGACAGGCTTGAAAAATAGGACTTGGCATAATTGCTTCTAAGTGAAAGCGAAAATTGGTTTTTTAGGGCAGTTGTTTGGCGGGAGATCTTGACCAGTATAATAAAAACTTTGCTGTCCAAGTGCCCTGATTTGACATTCAGCCCACAGTTCCGGACCTCTGGTGTCCTTTTCTGTTCTGAGAGGTGTGGACTGGACAAGGCAAGAGCCAAGCTTCTCCTGAGGTGTCATGTCCCACGTTATCCTGTCTGGGCTGCCACATTCTGGGTCTTCCAGGCCTGACAGCAACGCAGCTGAAGCAGCGCTGACGGACAGGGGACACGCGTGCCGGGCGAGGCAGGCGGGCGCTCAGTACCTGCAGATGTCTCTGCCAACTGAGCAAAACAAAACAATCCACTCTGGGAAGGGGGAGCGGGTCAGTCTGTCATCACCTAAAAATACCTAAGGAGGTGCGTAGAAACATCCCTTCGTCCCAGTGTGATCCAGTGAAAGCCACAGGAGAGTGAGTTAGCCAGAAAAAGAAGAGGGCAACAGGAGAGGAGAGAAGAGCCTGGAGACAGAGAAAATATGTATTTGGGTCACTCAAACGCTGGCACAATAGCTCTTAGGAGACAGATGCTGGCAGAGCTGCATAAATAGCCTTTGGTTTACTGCCAGGGGTAGTAGCATTTGCATCAGGCCCACAAGGCCCGTCTGCGAACACTGGGAGGCTGACGGGCTCCGCCAGGCTATAAGAAATCAGCAGGTTCACAGAGGAGCCCCGGGGCTCTGCCTATGCTGAGCAGGCAGGATTGTCCAGAAATCACTTAGAGCAAGGAGACCTGGGCATATTCCATAAAGATGACTGGAGTCCGGGGTGGCAGGGATGAGCTGAGACAAAGTAGCAACAATCATCACTCTGCACCTTTTTAGCAAGAATGTGTGTGTGAACAGAGGGCCCCTGTGGAGGTGGGGAAAGGGCAGGAAGAAGTACCCACCAGGCGGCATCCAAAATACTGGCTGGTGGACAAAGGTCCACCTAAGGGTAAATGCAAACCCCAATATCATGGGACAGCCCTAGGCCCCCACCGGGGCTCAGGGCTAAAAGGCCTTATACGGTAGTTGTGTAGCGCTTTAGAATCTGCAAAGGCCCTTCCCACACAGCATCGCATTTCCGTCTGGCAACCACTCAGTGAGGGGAGTTTTATGCATCCCATGCTGTGAATCTGGAAACTATTGCTTCAAGAGTTTAGGTGATAGCTCCAATGTCACCCAGTCACTCAATGACAGAACTGGAAGCCAAACCTCATAATTAAATTCCAAGTAAAATCCTTTTGCCAATAAAATAATAATGATAGCTACTATTTATGGAGGCTTCCTACATGTCACGCTCTGTCCTATGTGCCTTACACACTTAAATTTTATTAATCCTCATGAAAACCCTATGAGGTCATGCTATTATTATACCCGTTTTATTTATTTGTTTGTTTATTTATTCACTCTCTTCTTCTGAGGACATGATTTTAGAGAGAGGGGAAGGGAGGGAGGGAGAGAGACAGAAACATCAATTGGTTGCTTCCCATATGCGCCCCCACCAGGGACCGAACCCGCAACCTAGCCATGTGTCCTGACCAGGAATTGAACCCACAACCATTTGGTTTACAGGATGACACTCCAACCAGCTGAGCCACACCAGCCAGGGCTATTAATCTACGCATTTTAGACATGAGGAAAACAGGCACGAGGAAGTCAAGTAGTTGCCCAAGACCACACAGCTATATCACATTATCCAGTGGCTGCCTAAAATTTTGCTATTCGTACTTCACTACAAATCACAAACTCAGCATAGGAAACAAAGTAATAGACAGATAAGGACCCGAATTAAAAATTCAGGAAATACAGCACCAACAGTTTCCCTAACAGGGGTGCTCATCCAGAAGCTCAGCCAGCAGGCAGTAGCTGTGGGTGTTGCTGCTAAATCTGGGTACACAGGCTACACCAACTTATTTTAAGCCTAAATGAAAAGGAGGGTTAGTAACAGTATCAGCCAGGGTCCTGGCAGGAAACAGATGGCACACTCCAAAGTGTTTGGCTGAAAAGAAGCTAATGAAGGGACTATTTACAGAAGGGTGGGCAGGATTAAAGGAAGCGACAAGGGGTGCTGAGGCCCCCAGAATCACCAAATGCCGGAAACTATTACCACCTCTAGCACTGTAGAAGCAAAGAAAGGGGGTGTGTTTCTGGAAGCAGTGACCACTGGGGCGGGGAGAGGGATGGGCCAGGAGCTGCAGGACTGCCTCTCACCTGTCCTTCTCCTGCACATGCCTTCCACGAGCAGAAAACACCAAGAAGCCAATCTTGATGAAGCTCTCCATGGACCACTTCCAGGCCACCATCAGGGAGAAGGACAGAAAATACAGGGATGGGGCAAGCAAGTGGAGAACACGCAGCATGGGACCAACACATCTCAACCTGACCCTGTCCACACAGGCGTTAGCTGAAGCCAGGCCATGTTTGAGCCCCGATTGCCTCTAGCAGAGCCGATGTGCTCTGGCTCGGGCTTTCCCCCCAAAGGCAGCTGTTTTAAGTAGACCAAATAGTAGAGGGAGCCTCTCAATCTCATCTGTTCCTTTCCCAGGGGCTGTACAGGGCTTCACTCAGCACGTGCCAGCCCTCCAGCCTAGCCACAGAACAAAGGAGGGTTCCTTCCCACCTTCATCAAGGATGAGTGGATGCAAAATCCTGGAGCTGTCTTTCTTCTCTGCACCTGTCTTTTAACCCTTAGCTTCCTTACTCTTTTTAAAAATGTTTAATTCGAGAGGAAGGAAGCAACAAAGAGCAAATGAATTTCCAGGCTGGCTGTGCTGAGCACAGCTGTGGGGCAGAGAGTGCTCCGGTTGTGTCTGCAGGCAGGTGACAGGGAGTGGCACATGTGCTTGCCAAGCATTTCAGCTGGGGAAAGAGGGAAGGGAAGGGTGGGAGTCGCAGGCAGAGCTCAATCTGTTACCATGGAAAGAGGACAGGAAGGGCTTTCTCCGAGTAATCAGGAGAACTTGAAGACAAAAAGTGAGCTGCAAAACAGAAAGCAGCCTCCAAAGCCTGAAAGCATAATACCCGCAACAGAGGGACTGCTTGTGGTCAGGCCGCAAGGCCCGCAGCAGCGTGGGGTGGCCCTCCTAGCCCTTGGTCAGCCTCTTAGAAGATCCAGAATCTCAAAGCTCAACTGATAACTGCTCTGCTACCTTTGGGTGGGCAAAGGAGGGGGCAGGCTGGAAGAGGAGTTTTCACATTGTCTCCTTTTTTAATGGTAAAATGGATTTTATTTAAATTGCGGGAAGGGGGGCTTCCCTCCCTTTAGACTTGTCACTCAGTTCATCTCCCAAGGCACCTAACGATTAGAATCTTAATATTGTTTGACAAGAACCATTCTCCAGTGGAGAACAATTATACAAAATGGCAAGTTAGGACAAGGCCTGTACTGAAAGACGAGCAGGTCACAAACGCACTGGGGGTGGGGCGGTGGGATGGGGAATTGCAAGTGGCCCAACCTGTTTCTTAGTCTGGGTCTTGCAGGTTCCACATGCTTTTCTTTTCTCCCTATTTTCAAAAAGGGTCCATGGTAGTGTCAACGAATGAATGAACAAATGGAGCCACTTTAAAATGGAGCAGAGCTGCCATCCAGGAAGAACCGCCTTGCATATCTTATGCCTCAAATCTTTGGAATGTTAAAACAGGGCAAAATAACATTTGGATTGGGACAAAAGCAAGCTTATGCCCCAAATAACTGTTTGCAAAGATAATAAGGACGTTATTATGGCTACTGAACTGATGACACCCAGACTGAAATTTTTAAAACATTGTTTAGAATGAGCATCACTATATTGCTTGTACGCACCAATGAAAATGCCTCCCTTCTATTGGTGTGATTGTTCCCCTTCCCTTTCTCATAAACACCCTTTGCCTTTGTCTCCTATCAGACCATTACTTAGGTTTCTGCCTCAATTGGTGCATCCTGAGTAGCTCTTCTTATTGATTTCAAATAAATACTTATTGTCTGCCACTTTCAAAGGCCTTTTATTTTTAGTTTAATGCACTGGAGATAGAGGCCAAAAAGGTCACTATAAAAGTGCCCTGTGGTGTAGTCCGGCTGTCCCATCTCTCGCATGGCTCTATTAACAGCAGGGCTATCAACCACATCACTCGGACCCTAAACCAGGAAGTCATCATGAACTCGTCCCTTTCCCCCAACATCCAATATTCCAACCATGATCAAGTTGGACTGAAAAGTCAAATAAAACGTATTTATTATGCGGCTATGCTGTGCCAAGCACAATCAGGGTAGTGAGGGATCATATACCTAAGGGCCTCACAGCCAAGGAGCTTACGATCTTAGGTGAGATAATAATCAACATATAAACAAATAAATCATCTCAGATTATCTGTTAAGGCGCTTTTGTCTGCTACGTGAAAGAAACTGCCTTAACTGCAGTTGTGGAAGAGACTCGAAAAGGTTATGATCAGTGGTTTAGAAATGTCACCAAGGACCAGGGTCTTTCCATCCCTCTGCTCTGCTCTCTTGTTCTGCTCTGTCCTAAGGCTAGAAGCAAGGTGTCTGCAGCAGCTCCAGGCACCACAATCAAACATTTCTGAGGCCAGAGGGAGAAGAAATGGCTTGTCTTCCTGTGGCATGTAAGGTAATATAATATAGTCAGGGTCATGTGGCAAGGAGGAAGTGAAGCCATGGTTCGAATTCAGACTCCACAGCTCCCAGAACAAGCCATGCCCCGCCTCCATGTCTGGTTACTTTTTGTGCTACCTGGCAGCCCTCCGCTGCCCACCCCAGTCCCTCACCTGCTCACCACCCCTTCACCTCAGGACCCAGCTCACTGTGATCTCCTGTGGAAAGCCTTCCATGACAGCATTCTTTCCTCACTCCTCTGCCCCTGGTCAGTTCCACTGGGCTGGCTGTCCCTCTTCTGTGCCCCCACATCCCAGAGCTCACTACTAAAATATCACTTATAACTTAAAAGTGAATTGGCTTTTCACAGAGTGCATGGAACTCAGGAAAACTGGTTGGTTGGCTGCAGTTGGTTGATTAAATAAATAAATTGGCTGAAGGGAAGATGTTGGAAAGCAGAGAAATAATTATAAGAACTAATAGACCTTAGGGAAGGATACTTTTTGGCCAGTCTTTTGAAATCTGTTTTGGGTTAGGAGTACATTTTGGGGTCTGGAATACCTTATACTTTCAAGAACCAAAGGGATCAGTGTGGGGTTCAGAGAAAGAGGCAGGTAAGTGGACCTCTCAGGCTGCTCTAGTTTTCTAGTTTAAGCACCAAGTGGGACAGGAAATGAGGAAATGAGTTTCAGGGCAGAAGGGTGATTCTAGACTAAAGGGTGAGCCCATGGTGGTAGTGTCTCTCTCAGGGACAGGGGTATGATAGATGAGGCACAGGCGGAATGACAAACCTTTAACCACTCCCTGACTGGTAAATGTCGAGTCCATTAGAGCTTAGAGTTTGACACCCACATCTCACACACACGTGCACGTGCGTGCACACACACACACACACACACACATATTGGGGCAAAAAGAAATTAAATGTGTAGGCACAGGCACAAAACTAGTAAGTCCTAGAACCAGGTTTTGAACCCACACTGTCTAGGTTCGGCTCTGTGTGCTTACCACTGTACCACGCTGCCTGTCAAATACCAATCGTTCTTATTTCTTAAAAATCTGTGTCTTTAGTTCTGGCTGATGTGGCTCAGTGGATTGAGCACCGACCTGCAAACCAAACAGTTGCTGGTTGATTCCCAGTCAGGGCACATGCCTGGGTTGCAGGCCAGGTCCCCAGTAGGACAACCACACATTGATGTTTCTCTCCCTCTCTTTTCCCCTCCTGTCCCCTCTCTAAAAATAAATAAATAAATAAAATGTTTTTAAAAAGTTTTTGTCTTTAATGAAATACTTGGAAAAAGAAAGCAATATCTGGGGCTGGGGGCTCTGGAGCCTAGTCTAGGGGGCAGCCGGGTCACAGACAACAAAGAGTGTCTAGAAGAGAGGGCGGGAGAAGTGGTGAGAACTAGTTTCATAGGACACGTCTCAGGATCAGGTGTCAGGAGGGCGAGCACAGCACGGTGCCCAGGAGCCAGTGTCAGGCCTATTCTTCGTCTTCTAAATGACTTTTTTTCTCAAGATTTGCAACAGTAATTCACTGAGTATTATGATTTTGACCAAAGGAAAAGCAATCTTAGAAGTACAAGAATATATATGCTATAATTCAAGTGGATTAAGTCCTGTAAACAAGGAGCAGAATGACTTCTTACAAAAGGGCATATTTACCGCAACTTCGTAATTTACCAATGAGGTGAATCAGGGGTCCTAAAGGCTCTGCCTAATATTCTGAATTATGTTTTTATCAAATAAAATAAATATAAACCCTTCCTGTTTTCTTGTTTCTAGGAAAGCTGAAATGCAGACATAGGTTGATATAAACCGTGGTTCCAGTAAGCTAACCTGCAAACACTTCTGTTGGATAACAGAGGGACCAGGGGTTTAATTCTTAATTCTCCAAAAAGCGTATTAATATGCATTGACTGGCATGTGTGAATGCATCGCATGTGTGCACACACTTCGACTCTGCGTACCCAGCCACAGGCGTGTCTCTAACGTAAGCCAAAAACCTTGAGACAACGGAGTATTGGCAATTCCCCAAAGTTCGACTCCTTCTACGAACATGAAGCTCTGTATCCATAAAAATTGTGCTGTGACTTGCTTAAACACAGCACTAACACCTTAAAATAGTGAGGGTCCAGCCCACCATTTTACGGATGAGGAAGGTAGGGTGAGGGAAATGCATGACTTACTCGAGGTCCTGGAGTTTGGGGCAGAGCCCAGGCAGAGTGGGGCTTTGGCAGGCTTTATGATAATCAAGAGGCGGAAACCAGAAACAGCAACACTGAAGGGTAAGCAGAGGAGAAAACAGTAAAGAGGCCCAGGGAGTGCTCCTAAACATGGAAGGAAACAACCCCAGAGGATCCAAAGTCTTGGAAACAGGGGAAGAGAACACAAAGCAGCAGTCACTTTGTCACAATGCTGCACTGCGGGCAAGGAAGAGAAGGGCTGAGAAAATCCCATGGATGCGGTGCCAGAGACCATTGGCCACCTTTAGCAAAGCTTGCCGCTGAGTTGTGGCAACAAAACCAGATCTGAAGTGCTCCATGAGTGGGTGGGGGGTGAGTGGAGACACAATTGGGGGCTTCTTTTGAGAGCTGGGCTGTAAGAAAAGAGGAGAGATCGTGCTCTGGCTGGATGGGTCTCAGGTGGAGGGAGACATTTCATCACGCTCCTGACCTGTGGAGAGAGGCATTACAATGGGAAGACTAGAAAGTATGGGAGATAGAAGGGCTAAACAACAGAGCCGTTGAAGGGGGTCAGGAAGAGCTTCATCCCCACTAGAAGCCCATCTTGGGCACACCAGCCAGAGGAACCTGGTGAGAAACATTCTGCTTCCAATGACATCAGGAGAATTCACTAACATCTTGGTTGACTGACATGGGCAGAGAGGACTGACTTAGATATAGATGGTGCTCCCCCAGTTCGTGATTTGAAAGATTCTAAAGAAGCCTCATGTCTAAACTGTCCTGGTTACGGTGCTTCACAGCTGGCAGTTTTCATTTTTCCTGTGTACCTGACAGTACAGGTATGAAGGGAATTTTTTCTAAACCAAGTCTATCAAAGAGTACTTTCTGGTCCTAACAAATGACCACAGCGGAGTCCCTAATGCTTTTTAATTTGGCATTTTGACCCAGCCACTAATCTATTTGGGAGGTAACTTATTCTCTCTGGAAACCAGCTGAAGACATTGACTCAACCATTTTTCAATGATCGTTATTGTTGTTTTGCATGAAGATAGGCCCAGCCTCTGACCCCCCAACTACAATAACTGGCTGTTCTTTCTTGGTGCAGAAGGGAGTAAAATCCAGTGTGTTTGGGGGGGAGGGCAGAAGGTGCCAAACGCATGTAGCGCAGTGTTTATTCCTCAGGAGTCAGAGAGAGTGCTGAGAAGAAGCCTAGCCCGCACAAGCATTGGCTGGCTGTGCAGTTAGGGACTGGGCACTTTGTCCCTCATCCGGTGGGAATCAGTACATTCATCAGACACTTACTACATACCAGGTGCTTTCCTAAACATTTTGCCCATCTCCTCTTCCCAACAAGCTGTGAGATGCACATTATATCTTTATTTGACTGACGGGGAAACCAAGGTTCAAAAGAGATGAAGGACTTTATGAAGAGTCACACACTAGTAAGTTCCAGAACCAAGATTATGAGCCATACCTGCCCGACTTGAAATTCCTGCATTTACTTATTCCATGGTCTCTACAAAATAGGCATCAAACAAGTCTGGTTTAACTCTTTGTTTTGGAGATTAAATAAGATAATGACTAAAAGTGCTATGAAAACCCAAAAGAGGAAGAATGGTACCTCTCATTGGTCTCCTTGTATACCAACAGCAAATACAGGTCACACAACTTTGGGGAGCAGCCTGTGTGGCCAGGATCCTGGTGGGTGTTTTCAGGCCATTAACCAAGCGCGCTGCCCCTGTCAGGGCCCATGAGAAGGTTTTTGAGTGAAGGAAGCATCTTGTTGCCTCAATGGGCCAGTACATCCTGATTTCCTCATCTCACCTGGGGAGAGTGATCTTGGGTGGCCCAGCCAGCTAGTTCTGGAAGGCCATGGTCAGGTGATGGAGACATCTGTCAGACCAGAGCTCCCCTCAGCTGAGTACTCAGGAATTCGGCCCAGAGGGGAAGGGCGTGTAGGGGTTCCCACGGGCACTAAAAGTTGTAGAATCAATCCCAAGAACTTGGTCTAAATCTTCATTTAGCTGACTCATTATTCAGGTCTCTCAGCTCAAACATCTCTACACAAAGTAGCCCACTTTTATTATTATTGTTTAATTTTCATCATCTCTACTCTTAAAAATTATTTTTTAAAATTTGGGTATTATCCACTTTCCAGACTCAAATGAAAATAGACATCTGTTGTGTCTCCCATACCTACAATAGTATCTTGTACATCATTAACACTCAGTATATATTTGCTAAATGGATAGACAGATGGCTGGCTGGCTGGCTGGCTGGCTGGCTGAATGAGGTTTTTAAATGGTCCCCCTCTGTATGGGCTGCTCCCTGTCCTCAGACCCAGGGAACATTCTCTCTCACTGATGACATGGCTGGTCCAGGACTTAGGAGCTAAGCTACCCTGAGAACACAGCAGGAGAGGGGACTCTGCTTACTGAAGCTGCAGTAATAACGTTTGACCATGAAAGATATTGCAATATACCAGGTGAAGAAGGTCAAAGACTCAGGGCCCAGGAGGCCTGGAGAAGCAGTGAACTGCCCTCTGTGGGCCGACGTGGGAAGGGCTGGAAAGAAGAGGTTGATCAGGAGGTGAAGGCCAGGAGGTGAAAAGCCACAAATGCCCGAATAAAGAGTTTGCACAGTGTTCCATGGAAAACAGGAGACCTTGAAGGTCAGGCAAGTACCAGCATCCTTGACCCTTCTGACTGCCAACAATGGATGGAAAGCAAAGTCAAGGAATAATGAGAAGTGTGATGAAGCAGGATTGTTAGCCTTGGGTTTGGTTTCCACTGCTCAGTCACTGCTAATCTCTGAGAGGCCAAGATTGTCGTATTTATTCTAGAGTCTAAGGTGCTGGGCAAAGTGCTATGAAGGCAGGGACACTGATAAACTATTTGGCTGCTCGTGAAAAGTAAAACATTTCCCAAATATCAAATATATAATAGTAATATGTGAAAATATATCATGCATGTAATATATACCATGTACTACATGTTCCATATTCCTCAGTCCATTCCACTCCTTTTCAGTGTCAGAGTAATAATTCACTGGATAATAGTGATTCTCAGCAACAGGAAAAATACTCGGCCAGGTAATCAATTCAATGGCAATGAGTTATGCTTTCAATTTGCACTAAAATATGCTTTCAAAAATGGAATCTTTTCCTGAAAATGTGAAGGTTCAATAAAGAGCCAAATAAGCATTTAAACTGTATTTCCTGAAAATTACTGCTACAGTATTTGAAATTATTAATAAAAAATTCAGGAAACTTATTTGTAAGGAAAAAGGAATACTACACATTTTGGAGAAAACCTGGATCGCATAGGTAGTGGTTCTCACTATTAAATCACCAGGTCAGCGTTTAAAATCCCCAATGCGCCATCACGCTGTGGGCCGATTATATACCAGGCCAATTGGATCCAAATCTCAGGGGAGTGGGGTGGGGTGGGACTTGGGCATCAATCATTTTGAAAGTTCTCAGGTGTCTGTCTCTAGCTCACTAACCTAGGGCAGCCCTGAATACAGAGTCACCTGGAGAGATTTTTTTTTAAACACTGGTGCCTGGCCCCCTCTTCCAGATTCTGACCTAAATGGTCAGCAGAGGACTTGGGTACTTTATTGAGGCGTCCAGGTGTAGCCAGGATTAAGAATCTCTGGCTTAAACCTGCTTCCTTCATTAAATCAGTTCTGGCCAATGAACCGACCTTGAGGCTTACCTATTCAACATTCTCCAATTTTCTGCTGCTTTCTGCAGCCAATGATTATGGGGTAAGGAGGAACTCTACTTTTTCTGCTACTAATTTACATACGAAGTAAAACCAGCACCATGTTAAGCTGTCAGCCCTTTATGCCTTTTTGCATTTACCTTCCCTTCCCTTTGGGGCATCAGCTCTTTGGGAAGTTAAGTCATCAGATTGCTGGTGGCTATCAGAAGCACAGAGACAGGCAAAGAGCAAAAAACAAATCAACTGGATTCCTCCATCTGAACCATTTTTCCAACTCCCTGAATTCCACAGGAAGTTCTCCTTTGGCTCATGTGCCATTCATCCGTGGTACAGTTAGCCAAGCATGCCATGGGACACTGAACAACTCAGGCATGTAGCAGTCTTCAAAAATGGGAGGCTGCCAGTGAGGGTGAATAAATGAAGAGAGAGAAACATTTTCGGGGGTGGTGGGGCATGCAGAAATTTGAGGAAGTTCATATGCTGTGCAGTAAATGAATTCTCTGTCAACCGCGTGAACCTTAAGAGAAGTAAAATAGCTTTCCCCAGGCTTCAAAGTAGATGCCCAGGTCTGATTCAAAGCCAGGTGCCTGTGAATCCAAAGTTGGTTGTTTTTTTATGCGCACTGTCGGCCTCATGTTGAAATAAGCCCACACTGCTTCTTTGAAAACTCTGGGGCCATAGTGGTTTGGAATTTAGAATTTTTTGGATTTTAGAAAGGTTTAGAACATTAATATTTCTGCAGCAAAACATATTCATATTTTTACCAAAAGGGTTAAGAACGTTCAGATTAGCTTTTATCAGTTCAGACCAGACTGTACCACCAACTTTAGGGTTTTCAGAGTTTTTTGGAATTTGGTTGTTGCAGATAAAAAATTGTGGAGATGAATGTCAAAGGAAAGAGTTGAATACAGTAACAAACATTTACTGGACAGTGAATACTTGCCAGACATTCTGCAATGCTCTGGACAGGCATGAACCCCAAACCAACTTTATGAGATAATTACTATTTCTATCCCCATTCTAAAAATCAGGGAACTGAGGCAAAAGGTATGGATGAAAAAGAGGTTCTTTAGAAAGTAATCTCGCAGGGTAATCTGATCACAAATTCCTAACTGGGCAGGTTTAGGTGAGAAGTAGTCACCTCAAAGGCACATGACTTTAGTAAAAAGTTTATCTTTGCCTTAAGCAAGGCCTGTGCATTATTTTGTGCATCTAGGTTAACATACCTTTGACATAACCACCCACAAGAGAGCACACAATCTTGTTAACTATCCTGTAATCCAATCCCCACCTGCTTTCTCCAACCTTCATGTAACCTTCCTTATGTTCTCTCCTTAATTCCAAATGCATGAAAGAAACACCAAATTGCCATTCTCTGAACCATTTGAGATCTTGCTTTCTAGCCATTGTGGTCAGTGTGGCTCAAATAAAATCTTATAAAAAATCGTAGAATTATACACTTGAAACCTAGGTAATTTTATTGACCAATGTAATTCCAAAAAAATTCCATAAAATATTCATTACAGGTTTGGATGTTCTCACATTGACAGATGGATTGAGTAATTTGCTTAATCTCCTGACTAATAAGTCCATTCATTTATTTGTTCAGTCTCAGTTTAAATTAAAATCTTATAGTTAAAAATTTTTAGAGAACATTTTTTTTTTTCTTATTGAATGGTCTGGCTGGGCAGTGGGCTCTGGCCTGACAGTGTAACAGTGAAATGCTTGCTCTTTCTGACACTAACTCTAGCCTGTATTCCTCCCATGGGCTTCAGGCAAGTAGCTCCTGCTATAGATATGCTAACTATTGGAAAAATTCTGTTTGAGGCTTGAACTTTTGACAAGGTTTTTCGGAGCCTCAAAACCTGTTTCAGATCAGCAGGGGTCAACAGACTGAGGAACAAAAAGATTTAGAGACTTCATGCTCCTCCCTGGATCCCTGCTGGTACTTAGATGTCAAAGACCTCTTGCTCCCTTCCCATTTTCCCTTCCCTTGACATGACAGAAAACAGGATTCTGGGCTCTCTTAAGAAGAATGGATTCGTGGAAACTTTAAGGCCCCCTCATCTTCTCAAGCTGGTGCTTTCTTGATTAATAAAACTTCCCTTACTCCAAACCGACATTTTGAATATTGACCTTTTGAGGCATTTGATACACGAAGTTTAAACTTGGAACAAAACTCTTTGCTCTGTAGCTTTAAGTTTGCTTTTAATTTTTAGCAGCAGCCAATCAACACAAAGCAATTTTAGGCTCTCCTCTTTGAGTACCATGGGAAGTCTTAGGAGGTTCAAGGGAACACTTGTGGTTGCCTCAGTTTATTCCTTTGCTTCTTGTTGAACACCCTCAAAGTACTGGCACATTGCCAGAATTAGAACCACTTCTGATAAAGCAGGACAGTGTGTGAACCCCTACTAAAGCAGTGTTGTAAAATTAAGGTTGGCAGTTGAAAAGGCTCTTCCTTAGTCATATGGCTCTATCTGTACACGCCAGAACTTGGCCATGAACAGCGTCTTCTGACTTGTGTATAACTCAGTTTCCTCTGGAATGATAACCTTTGCCTTCCTAAAGTAAGCTAATGAAACTCACAGGAGTGGTTTCCTACTACTGTGCCCAATATTTTTAGAATACACTTTATTTATTATTTTTTTTTAAGTTTTTTTTTTTAGAAATTTTATTTACTTATTCATTTTTAGACAGAGGGGAAGGGAGGGAGGAAGAGAGAGAGAGAAACATCAATGTGTAGTTGCCTCTCTTGCAACCCCCACTGGGGACCTGGCCAGCAACCCAGGCATGTGCCCTGACTGGGAATTGAACCGGTGACCCTTTGGTTCATAGGCCAGCACTCATTCCACTGAGCCACACCAGCCAGGGCTAGAATACACTTTAAATACTGTCAAATATATATCAGAAAAGTATCAATGTTCTAATAATTGTTGAAGTAGAAAGTCTTGAACTTTACACAACCGTTTAAAATTCTGAAAGAACAATGTGCTTTGTTAATCTTTTATTTTTTCCCTTTAGAACTGAAAATTATGGTGCAAATAATATAAATTTAAATAATACATTACTTATAAATAATCCTATCTGCCATGCATGTATTTTGTGATTAAATAAATTTTATTACTTCAGAAAATTAGAAAATTGTTGTCTTTCCATAAATATGTTTTTTAAATATTGGTTGCTATCTTAAGAGCAATTTTATTATGCTTAGGAATAAAAATATCCAGATAATAAAAATCCATTGGGAATAGGGGTTCATTCACAGAAAAATCTATGGGCAACTTTGAACGAATTTATTCTTAAAAAACAATGGTAAGTTTCCCTATGCTGAGTTAGTTGGCTTGCCCTTCAACATGCTAAGCTATTTCTTCACAAGGCTCCCCCTGGTGTTTAGTAAAATCCAACTTTTTTCAGCTCTTTTAGATTCTAAGTGCTTCTAATTATCCTGAAAAGTCATCCATTTGATGGAAGAACTCAAAAGTTAAAACATTTTAGCTTTAGTTATATAGTTAATAGGCCTGATAATGAATACATGTAGAAAGCTATTGTTCCAGGAGATGGAATGTTTGACTGGACCTACCCTGAGTCCAGGAGACCCACAAGCAATTTGACCTTTGTGCCCAGGAGGACTTCAAGCCATCAGGATGGTATCTGAGCCATTGTGCTGCAGGGAAGAATGTCCACTGACCAGGATGCAGATGAATCACCAGTCAGCAGATGAAAGGATGCTAGGGAAATTAACAGACTGAGCTTTTATCTGATAAACATTTTTTTCCTGAATTCCAAACTCCTTACCTACTTTTTTGTTCCCAAATTCCAAACCCCTTACTTACCCTCTTCTTCTTATGAAAAAGGTCAGCTTGAGATGAGATGTAAGACAGTCTGTTAGGGTATGTAACCCGCCATCTCCTCAGATTGCCTGCTCTCTGAAAAAGGTGCCCATAAAGATTCACTCCCTGTTTCTACTTATTGATTCTGGCGGTGACAGGCCCCAAGAACACTGACTTTTCCGGTTTTGTATTCTGGTGACTCCAACGTGGGACAGTCAGGACTCTCTGGTACGTCCGGGTATTTGGCGGGGAGTTCTGTTAGCTGTCTGGGCTGGAGGAACCTGGGGTGCAGATTTGGAGATTCCCTAGCAGCTGCCAAGTGATTTCACCTGGGGACTCTTCTCCAACTCTTAGCACTCCCCATTGCCTTTACTTTTGATTGGATCACTGTGCTTTCTGGTTCAGGGTTAGAGTCCCAGGTTACAATTTACATCACTTGTCAGGAATTAAGGTGCCTTCTGGTTTGGTTTGTTGATGTTACAGAGAGCTCTGTCTGGTAGAATGGTGGGGGAGAGCCTCTACTCTGGGAAAGAGCCCTTCAGGGAGAACTTCGGCTGATTGGTTGACCTATGCTTATAAACCTATGATTGAAAAGAAAATTACTTTTCATTGTAATACTGCTTGGCTTATGCATAATCTGTACTCACGAGAGCGCTGGCCGCCGGACAGGTCTTTAAATTACTGTACTATACTGCAATTAGAGTTGTTTTGTCAAAGATCAAAGGAAAGTTGGATGGAATGCCTTACCAGAAAAGCTTTTATGAACTTACATAACAAAGATGCAGAATTAAAAGGAAATAAGTTAATGACACAGAGAAAAGGGAATTTGCCTGTGAAAGATAGTAGAAGCTCAGAAGAGAGAGACCAGGAAGATCTAGATGTTATGGCTGTTAAGAGCATGGTCAGGGTTCCCATGACCCCTCCAGCCCTGGGGGATCTTCCTCTTTACTCAGCTGAGGGGGCCACAGGAGATGAGCCTGAATTGGTCTCTCTGTCCCAAACCCATCAGGGAACCAAATTTGGCGAAGGATAAGCCCCAATCAGGGCAGGGCAAAGACTTCCAGTGGGAGGAGGACCAGAGGGCCAGCCTGCTGGATATTATTGGACACATACTCTGCTTTCCACATGGGATCTGTTGAACTGGAAAACCTCAAATCCTTCTTATAGGGATGATCCTACTAAAATGACTAATGTAGATCAACTTTTCCTACCCACCACCCTGGCTGGGCAGGCATATAAGCCTTGCTAAATATTTTGCTTACGGGGGATGAGCAGAGGCTGATATTAGATAAGGCAAATGAAGAGGCTTGGAGATGGCACCAGAGGAAATCCAGATGAGCCCTGACCAGTGTGGCTCAGTTGGCTGGGCATCATCCTGAGAAGCTAAGGGTCGCTGATCTGATCCCTGGTCAGGGCTCATGTCTGGGTTGTGGGTTTGGTCCCCCATTAGGGCGTGTACAAGAGGCAGCCAATCGATTTCTCTCTCACATTGATGTTTCTCTTCCTTTCTTTCTCCTTCCCTTCTCTTCTCTTTAAAAAATAAAAATAAAATTCAAAGACACATTTTTTTTTAAAAAGAAAGAAAATCCAGATGGGGCCTACTACAGCAATATCTTTAATTGAGCCTAACTGAGACTCTAATGAGAATGGCCTTCCTCTCTGAGAGCATTGTAAACGGTGCATTCTTGAGGGACAGAGGAAAGGAGTCCCTCAGCAGGGAAGTCTGAATATGGTACAGGCAGTACAACAAAAGCCCACAGAGGACCCCTCTGAGTTTCTTGAAAGAATATCGCAGGCCTATAGAAAATATATTGATTTGGATCCACAAGCCCCTGAAAATATTAGAATGGTAAGTATGACTTTTATCTCTCAAAGTGGACCTGACATCAGAAAGAAACTTCAGAAGTTAGAAGGAGGAAAGGATGTGTATTCCTTCCTAATTAACAGGCATTGCCTTCAAAGTTTATAGTAACAGTGAACAGCAAAAGGCCCAAGTGGGCACTATTTTCTTGGAACAGGCCTCAGGGCAATTGCATCAGCAGGCAAGAGCCACCCAACCCCATCTAAAATGCTTGCCACTGATCAACGTGTGTATGGCAAAGGCAAAGGGCGCTGGGAAGATGAATGCCTCGAGCGAGGAACAAGACACAGTCTGAGAACTCAAGAGTGACGCTGGGAAAAGGAAATAGCTCTGACGATGAGTGACAGAACCCAGAGATTCAATTAGCACAACAACTTATTAAAATCACCTCCCAGGAACCTCGGGTAAAACTAACAGTGGGGGGGACAAAGTGGAGACTTTTTGATTGACACCAGAGCAACATATTCCGTGGTCAATAGACCTCTGAGTCCTTGTGGCAGGCTGTAACTGTCATGTAATTTCTGGAAGCCCTTACAGCCAATTTTTCTCGAAACCATTAGAATGTGCTATGAGACATACTATTTTAACTCATAAGTTTTTATATATTCCTGAGTGTTCTATTCCTCTTCTGGGAAGGGACTTACTGTTCAAACTTCCTGCTCAGATCATTGTCTCTCTGGAAGAGCAACAGGTCTACCTATAGATCCCTCCAGAGCATGCTTGGCAGTTCCTTATGAAACCGTGGGATGAAGAGAAAAGCTAGAGGAAATTGAAAATCAGGCAAACCACATTATGTGGGCTGCTGGAAAGCTTGGGAGAGCTAAGTGAGCCTCCCCTGTTAAAGTCAACTTCAAACCAGGTGCAGAGACTCCCAGTAAGAGACAGTATCTCTTGCAGAAAGAAGCCCTGGAAAGAATATGCCCAATAACTCAGAAATTTCAGAAATGTGGACTTATTTGGTCCTGCCACTCACCATACAATACGTCCATATTGCCTGTTAAGAAACCCCACTCAAGTGAGTAGTGATCTGTACAAGGCTTAAGGGCCATAAATGACATTGTACAGGACATTCACCCCACTGTCCCAAACCCTTATACTTTGGTGAATAGTGTACCCAGGGACAGCTTCTTATATTCAGTGTTGGACTTAAAAGACGCCTGCTTTTGCATTCTGTTTGATCAAGACTCTCCACCGTTGTTTGCCTTTGAACGGCAGGACCTGCAATCTCAGGTCAAGACTCAGTAATGCTGGACAGTCTTACCAAAAGGGTTCAAAAGCTCTCCCACAGTTTAGGGGGATACCCTGAGCCAGCACTTAAAGGATCTAAAACTAGGAAGAGGAAATCTGTTATAATATGTAGAAGACCTCTTAATTACTGGGACATAATTCCAGCAATGTTAAAATAATACTATCGCTACCTTGAACCATCTGGCATCTTGTGGCTATAAGGTATCAGCACAGAAGGCCCAGATTAGCCGACAAGCAGTAAAGGTTCCCTGGATTTCTGCTTGAATCTGGCAAAAGGAGTCTTATTGGAAACAGAAAAGAAACCATAATTCAAAGGAGAGTTCCCAATACCAGTAAACAGTTGAGAGGATTCCTGGGAATGGCAGGCTACTATTGCATTTGGATTCCAAACTTGGGGCTCATTGCTAAACCACTGTATGAAGCTCTGAAAGGACCAGAATATAGTCCTTTGGAATGGACGAAGGAGTGCACTCAGGCTTTTGAGTCCCTGAAGGCGCATACCTGGCTTCTACACCAGCCTTGGGGCTTCCAAACCTACTAAACCCCTTTCAACTATATGTTCATGAAAGGCAGGGCATTGCCCTAGGAGTCCTCACCCAAATGCTTAGTGACATTCTGCAACACATCGCATCCTTGTCAAAGAAACTAGATCAAACTGTCGGGGATGGCCAGCCTGTTGAGAGCAGTGGCTGCCACCTGTAAGCTTTTACAGGAAGCTGAAAAGTTTTCCTTGGGACAGCCTATCACCACTGATGCACCCCAGCAAGTGTTGAGCCTGCAGGAGCAAAAGGAAAATCTGTGGCTCACTGCTGGAAGAAAAGGGCAGGTACCAAGCCATTCTTCTTGAGTTTCCCTCAAAGCTGTAAGTTAAATCCTTCTTCCCTTCTCCTGCAGCCAGACTCAGCCATGCTAATGCATGACTGTGCTGAAATAATTAATGAAGTTTATTCTAGCAGGATTGATTTACAGGACCATTCTCTAGAAGAGGCAGACTGGACTCCATGTGCAGATAGAAGCAGTTATATCGACAAAGGAAACAGAAAGGCTAGGCGTGCAGTTGTGACTCTTGAAGGAATAGTAGAGTCCAAGGCCTTACTGCTGGGAACCTCTACTCAGAAAGCTGAACTGATCGCATTGATGAGGGCACTGGAAATGTCACATGAAAAGAGAGTGAATGTGTATATCGACTCAAGGTATGCTTTCTTAATTTTGCATGCACATGGTTTCATCTGGAAGGAAAAAGAACTATAAACCGCCAATAAAAAGGAGAATAAGCATGCAGCAGAAATTTTAAAATGATTACAAGCTGTCCAGGTAGCTGTACGGGTGGCAGTTATGCACTGCCCCCAGCATCAGAAAGAAGACATTGAAGTGACTAGAGGAAACAATTTGGCTGATTGAGCAGCGAAAGAGGCTGCTAGAGAAGCATTTATAATGCCTTTGGTACCTGTTCTGGACTTGTCACAATTCAACCCTGAAGATTTGGCTGCAGACTTGGAGAGAGCTAAGAGCTGGGTTTTTGATGAAAAGGTCCTGATAGCAGATGGAGAAAAAATAAGAAAGGAGTTATACTGCTTTCTGAACATTCAGTAGAGCTGGTCATGAAGCATTTGCATGAGGCCACTCTCTATGGAGGGGACACATTAACCACCAATATTAAACCGTGGCTCATAGGACCTGGAATTTCTAAACCCATACAAAAAGCAATAGCTAAATGTGTTGTGTGCCAAAGGAATACCCCCAAGACAGATCTCCAACAAAAGAAAGAAGGGAACTACCAAGGACAGTGCCCATTTGAGGACTGGCTAATAGACTTTACCCAGATGCCAGGGGTCCAAGAGTGGAAATATTTGTTAGTCTTTGTTGACACTTTTTCAGGATGGGTAGAAGCCCATCTCGTGAGAACTGAGAGATCCTCAGAGGTAGTGAAGGCCTCACTGAAAGAAATAATGCCTCGCTTTGTCCTAACCGGCAGCATCCAGAGTGATACCGGACCTGCTTTTGTTTCCAAAATTACATGGAATGTCAGTAAATTTTTAGGAATCAAGTGGAGACTCCACACGGCCTGGAGACCTCAAGCTTCTGGGAAGGTAGAGCAGATGAATCAGACCTTGAAGAAAAATGTAGCCAAACTGTGTCAAGAAACTTATCTCTGTTGGGATCAAATTTTACCTATTGCCCTGCTGAAGATAAGGGTGGCTCCTGGAAGTGGGATTCAATTGAGTCCTTATGAAATTGTGTCCAGGTGACCATTTCAGGCTGTGATTGAGGTGGGAGATATGCATACAGACCAAGAAGTGAAAGTAAAGAACGTCTAAGTCAGACCTTAGCTGTAATTAATTACTTATATTAGAGATCTCTTCCCCACAGGTTGGCTACATTCCTTTGAGCCTGAAGATGAGGTGCTACTCAAGACTTGAAAGACAGGATCCCCGGAAAGCCAACTAGAAGAAAAGTGGGCTGGAAATTGGGATGTGCTCATCACCACCCTCACCACGGTGAAATCGGCCGCAACAAAACCTTGGATTCATCACACCAGAGTGAAGAAATCACCAGGGGTACAATGGACCGCCAAATCTCAAGAAGACCTGAACATCATCTTTCAAAGACAGTGATTTATATTCTTTTCATTACTTTTTGTTTAACCTCATGTCATGGAGAACTTACTCCTTTCAAACGAGATGAAAATATTTGGGTCTATTTAGCAAAAAGTGTTCTAAACCTCTCTGACTTTTGTCTTGCAGGAGGAATCTATGTGGAGCAAACTTTCACTTCATCTCTTGTAGGTGTTTGTGCTCCCCTGGAAAGCCTTCGAAATTATACTTTGTTTAAGTATATCACTAAGAACATAACCTACTTCGATATTTATCACTGGGGACCTGCGGTAACTCTAAAGGACAGGGAGATGTTTTCCTTAAAAGTCACTCATGTAGCCCCAGCTGGAGAGTGCGCAACTTTTGTCAACTGTGCTAAAAACTGCTTTATGCTTTCAGCAGACACGAAGATGAATTGCACCACCACCACTAGTATATCCTACGCCTTTGGTCATGTCAAATTGCCTGCAGGATGGTTTCTAATATGTGGAAGGACTGTTTATTCCTATGTCCCAGCAAACAGTTCTGGGGGACCATGCTGTCTGGGAAGACTGACGATGTTTATGCCTCAGAAACCCCACCTGACCCGGGCTCGACGGGAACTCTCCCTTGCACCTGACTGTAAGGGTGATTTGCACCTTTTTAGCCCTGCTGAATATATATCTTTGACTATATTGGGAATGCCAATCATGGTAACATCTTTGAATGTAGAAATAAGTAGACTAGCCTGCGCTATGGTAAAATCTTTGAATGCCACCTCTGGAGCCATTAGTACCATCAGTCAAGAACTAGGACAATTTAAAGAAGCAGCATTAGAAAGTCGTGCAGCCATAGACTACCTCCTTTTAAGGCATAATCACGGCTGTGAAGAATTTAAAGGACTCTGCTGTTTCAACCTGACTGATAATTCACAGCTCATAGAGCATAAAGTAAAGCAAGTAAATGAAATGGTGTCCAAGATAAATCGAAGAGAGGAATTCTTTGGTATCGATTTATCCTGGCTGCCTCGTATGACTGGTCTTAGAGAGGCACTGGTTGTTTTCATTCTTTTTATCTTTTCCAGTGTCACAGCTTGTTGTTGCATCCGATGTGCCCTCCGATGTGGATCTGCGACTAAGCGTATTCGTATGCGACTGTCTAATGCTAAGCTACACGCTCAGCGCAAAAATAATCACTTCATATGAAACTAATCTCATAGAAATAAGGTAGTTAAGACTACCTAATGATAGTTAAGTGGGGGAATGATGGGGAACTCAAGAGTTAAACATTTTTAGCTTCAGTTATATGGTTAATAAGCTTGGTAATTAATGTATGTAGAAAGCTATTGTTCCAGGAACTGGAATGTGTGACCAGACCTGCCCTGACTCCAGGAGACCACAAGCACTGAGGACTGCAAGCACAGAGCCGTTGCGCTCCAGGGAGGGGATGTCCACTGACCAGGACCTGCATAATTACGGGTCAGCAGACGAAAGGATGCTAGGAGAATCACCGGACTCTATCTTTTATCTGATTAACCTTTTTGCCTGAATTCCAAACCCCTTGCCTACTTGTTTTTCTAAATTCCAAACCACTTATTACCTGCTTCTTCTCCTTATAAAAAAAGGTCAGCTTCACATGAGATGTAAGATGGTCTTTTAGGGTACATAACCCACCATCTTCTCAGATCGCTGGCCATCTGAATAAAGCGCCCGTAAAGACTCAATACTTGTCTCTACTTGTTTGTTCTGGTAGTGACAGGCCCCACAAATGCTGACTTTTCCAGTTTCACATCGATGCCTCACAAATTATTTAAAAAGCTAGAACATTTGGCCAAATTTTGAAAAATATTGAATACATAGTAATGTCTCAGCAAGTGTTTGTTGAATGGATTAGTACATTCCTATCACCCTCACACCACAAACCAAGCAATGAAGGCAGAAAGAGATCATTTAACTTTCACCTACTGGCTAGGTGACCTGGAACAAGTCTTATCACCTCATTTATTTATTTATTCAACAAACATTCATTGATTGTTAATCCATGCCAGGTATCATCCCTTTCCTTTTCCTCTCCCACTATTGGAGCAAGGGACACAATAGGGGGAGACAGGCATGTTTCTTGCCTTCACGAATCTTGTAAGTTGAGAGATTCTCAAACTTGATGTGCATTAGAATCACCCAGGAGACTTGTTTTTAAAAAAAAAAAAAAAAATAGGTTGCCGGGCCCTTGCCAGGTGGCTCAGTTGGTTGGAGCACTGTCCTGGTCAGGGCACACATCTAGGTTGTGGGTTTGATCCCCAGTTGGGGTGCATACAGGAGGGAAACAAGCAGTGTTTCTGTTCCCCTCTCTCTTCATCTCTCTCTAAAATCAATAAACATATCCTCAGGTGAGGATTTAAAAAAAGAAGGCTTTGGGGCCCTATGGACAGTAGAGTTTTTGATTCAGTGGGGTGGGGTCTTAGAATTTGCATTCTCACAAGTTCTCAGGTGGTGGTGATGCTGCTCGCCTGGGGATCCTACTTTGAGAACCACTGCTCTAAGAGGAATACAGCCACAATAGTATAAGCATCCATGGGAAGCAGTCTAGGAGAACTTTCCCAGGCACAGCATGTTTAATCAATTCCAAGACCTTAACATCTCTGAAACTGAGATACAGTAAACACTGACCATTCTTTTTCACATTTAAAAATCTCCAAAATCAAAATGCATTTGATGAAATACTATCACAACATTTAAGCAGAACTGATAATCAGACAGAACTGTGTGCATGAAGGCCTGGAGAGCATGAAGTGTGTGGAAAACCAGACTTTAGACATGGTTGGCAGACATTCTCGTCGAGGGAGAGAAGAGTGAGGATTAAGAATAGTGGGGCCACGCTTCAAAGAGCCTTCCTTGTTGTCTCTGCTTACACTCTAGGCCAGCAGTCCCCAAAGTACGGTCTCAGATCAAAAGCAACCACGTGACTCACGAGCCTGTTAGAAATTCCCTGGGCCTCACCCTGGATCTACCAAATCAGAAACTCCACAGGTGGGACCCAGCCACATGGGACTTAACAAACCCTCCAGCCTATGGCACTGAAGTTTGAGAGCCGCTCCTCTTGACTTCTTACAAAGCTGGCTTCCGAACAGAAACCCGTGTTTTTCTAATAATGTAAATTTAGCCTCAGCACTCCCTTCTTGAGACCCTCAAACACTCCCCAGTGCATGTCCTTAGTAGGTGGAGGATTGACCCTCGTGAGCCAAAGTCTAAAGTTCAAATTCCTTAGGATAATTAAAAAATAAATTACAGTCTTCCCCAATTTCTCCTGCTCAGTTCCAACCAGAGGGGTTCTTGGTGCCTGGGTAGATGGAGGGGCGACTCTTGGGCCTCCAGCCTGGAGTGATTGTGTTTCTTTAAGACCTGAAAGAAAAAGGGCTATGTGCCAAACCTGACAAGGTCAGGGTGGGGGCACACGGCAGGCCTGACCAGGTCAGTGACCAAAAGTCACCACGCAGGATGATCTGATCACAAATTCCTAACTGAGCAGGTCATGGCAGGTAGTCACTTCCTAGGCCTATAGCGTCTTTAGCAAAGGTCGGTTTTTACTGTAAGTGAGCTCTGTCCATTGTTCTTATGCCTCTAAGGTGAAATACCTTTAAAATGTCAGAGTGGTTTTCTTTCCTAGATCTCCTGAAGGCACAAATGCAGGCGCCAGAGCACAAGGCCACCAGGAGCAGGAGACCACAGAACCCCTGGCTGTTATCTTTTTCCCTGCATACCATCTCTGTGAGCTGTAAACGTTAAGTGTGAAGTATCCTGTACCCACCAATGCAAAAGAAGTATGTGTTCCTCCATCTGGCTTAAAGGCCAATCCTAAAATTTCTCCCGTCTCCTTAAGCTACCACGAATGGACTTCGTGTACCTTCCTGACATCTCCTTTGGGTCTAATGTATAAAACGAAATGCAAAACTGCCATTCTCCAGAGCACTTTCTCAGTCTGTGGAGATCCTGCTTCTGGGCACGTCCTCAAAAATTTGGTTCCCATAAACTCTAATAAAACTCTTCTATAGGTTTGAAAGTTCATGAGGTCCAAAATGCCATCCATCACACCACTTTTCAGAAAGTTCAGAGTGTTCACAGAGGCCAGCCTGGACCCGCACCTACCCACTGGCGAAACAAGAACAAGCCAAACGCCGGCCTTTGGGGCAGTTATCCAGGCAAAACTTGTGTTCCAGAAACCAGTACGATGATGCTGACAAAGAGAAACAGCTGAGTAGGGTGAGAGAGGACAGAGAAAGCCTTGGCGTCAGCCTCCCCAGGGAAAATCTAGTCTATCCCCTCTATCCAGGATCTATGAGCTGTGTCCACTTACGGTTCTTTCCAAGACTATTCCTAACAAGAAATTAATTACAGCACTCTGTTTATTATTGCAGGCAGGGGTGGGGGGCTGGAGGGTTCTCTGTAGGTCCACTGTTTCCCTTCAAAGAGTACTGTAGGGGTTCAGAATGAGCTACCCCAATATGTGCCTCTGTGTGGTACGCAGATTATTTTGAGCTAAAGGCAAACAAGACCCTAGGGGCTCAAGAGAAACTTCTGCTTCCCCCTTAACTATCTAGAAGAACTTAAATTAGGAGCCTGGCCTGCAGTAAGAGTTATCAGCAGCAACCACGTTTTACCTATCTACATAGCAGGGCAAACTACGTGTGTTCTTGCAATTACCTCCTGAAGCCCCAAGGTATCTCACCTCCTTCCTAGATCAGAAAGTCAGACGTACTTCATTTTCCCTTTCTGTCCCTGACCCCTCTCGTGTAGGGGTGGTCTTTGACTCTCTCATGTATGCGGGGTTCCCACAGATACGTGTGTAATTAAATTGGGTTATTTTCTCCTGTTAATCTGTCTCATGTCTATTTGATTATTATACACACCAAAAGAAACTTGAAGGTAGAGGAAAGTTTCTTCCTCTCCATAAGAGCAGTAAAGACATCCCTACTTTCTTCTAATGTTTGGACATTTGCAGCAGCCTAATTATTATATCTTGTCTTTATCTTTTTGTTTGTTTGTTTGTTTCCTTTTCTGGCTTATGGAAGAACTCGAAAAATTGATTTCCCCCTTTGTGTCTTTTTCACAAATTTATTGATTGATTTTTAGAGGGAGAGGGAGGGGGAAGAGAGAAGAGAGAGAGAGAAACATTGATTTGTTGTTCCGCTTATTTATGCATTTATTGGTTGATTCTTCCGCGTGCCCTGACCAGGGATTGAACCTGCAACCCTGGCATAGTGGGATAATGCTCTAACCAACTGAAGTACCTGGCCAGGGCCTCCGTTTTGAGTCTTAATCATTTAAAGCTAGAAGCTAATACACAAATGCTCTGTACCACACATGGAATTCACTTGCATTTTAAAGTTCTGACCTGCAGATCTGGCAGAAAAACACAATGAAAGCAGCAAATGATTGTTCCAACCTTAATGATTAAAAGTTATTTTCTTCCTAATTTGGTGCTTCTCATTTTTGTTGCACAATAGAATCACCTGAGAAACTTAAAAGAAAAAAGTCCTAATACCTGGGCTCCACCCCAAAGAAATTCAGTCAATCAAAATGTGGGGGACAAGGATGGGTGAAGAGGTAGAAGGATCTCAGCATCTGTTTAATAAGTTTCCCCAGCCCTGGCTGGTGTGGCTCAGTGGATTGAACACTGGCCTGAGAACCAAAGGGTCATCAGTCCAATTCTCAGTTTAGGGCACATGCCTGGGTTGCAGGCCAGGTCCCCAGTTGTGGGTGCACGAGAGGCAACCACACATTGCTGTTTCTCTCCCTCCCTTCTCCTCTCTAAAAGTAAATAAAATCTTAAAAAAATAAATTTCAAATGCAGACTATTGTAATTGGACAACAATAAAGTAATAAAATCTTTAAAAAAATAAATAAATTTCCTCAGGCGATTTTAGAGCGCTGCCAGGGTTAAGAGTCATGTGACCTGCCGAGGCCTTGCACAGCCACTGATTCCTCTACTTGTCTCTGCTCCTTGGTTTACGTCTTCATTTTGATTGAATATATCCTCAGCAGCCTCGTAAAGGTGCACAGGATGGACATTTTCGGCCTTTAAATGCCTGAAATGTTTTATTCGGTTCTCACCCTTCACTAGAATACAGTGAATTAATAGTTCACTCCTTGAACTAATAAACTAAGAGTTTGCTTGTGCACAGAAGTTTATGTTGCAAATAATGATGCCTTGGCATTTTTAACATGTTTTTATTGATTTGAGAGAGAGCGGAAGGGAGCAAGAGAGAGAGAGAAACGTTGATGTGAGAGAGAGACACTGATTGGCTGCCTCCCATACACTCCCTGACCAGGGATCGAACCCATAACCCAGGCATGTGCCCCACCGGAAATCCAGCCCCCATCCTCTTGGTATATGGGAGGATGCTCCAGCCACTTGAGCCACACTGGCCAGGGCATAATCCCTAAGAATATTGAGACATTGCTCAGGACTTCTGGGTTTTTCCTAGAGATTTTTAGAGAATCCTATAAAGCAAGAAGCCCCCTGCCATTCTAATTTTCATTCAGTTAATTGGACCTATTTTTGTCTCTGGAAGTCTTAATAATCTTTATCTCTGGTGTTTAGAAACTAGGCCTGGGGAAGGGAGGGGAGAGGAAGAAACAGTGGAAGGGAGGGAGGGAGAGAGAGATTATGTTAATATATTGTGTTGAAGTACGCTGGGCCATTTCAGTGAGGAGACTCATGACAAACGTTTTAAAAATTAGTTTCTTAGAGAAGAGAAATAGAACTTCCGGCCAAGATGGAGGCATAGGTAGACACACTGTGCCTCCTCGCACAACCAAAAGAAAAACAACAACAAATTTTAAAACAAAAAACAACCAGAACTGACAGAAAATCGAACTGTATGAAAGTCCAACAACCAAGAAACTAAGAAACTTACATCCAGACCGGTAGGAGGGGCGGAGAGGACTCACGTGGCGGGGCGGTGGCTGGTGGATCCGGGAAAGGCGCGGCTGGCTGGGAGAAGTGGCGGCTGTGGACCGGGCGTCCCACTCCCTTGTGAGGATAAACCGGGAGGAACAACTGGGGAGCAAGACAGACCCCGAAACCCAGAGTTCTAGCGGGGAAATAAAGCCTCAAAGCCTCTGATTGAAAACTCCTGTGGGGGTTGAGGCAGCGGCAGGGGAAGAAACTCCCAGCCTCGCAGGGGAGCTCGTTGGAGAGACCCACAGGGTCCGAGAGTGTAACACAGCTCTCCCACCGGGAATCAGCACCGGAACCAGCACCAGAAGGGCCCGATTTGACTGTGGGTGGCTCAGAGGGTCACTGAAGGCCGGCAGAGAGCGGAGCAACCGCCATTGTTCCCTCTTGGTCCCCTCCCCCACAAACAGCATCACTATGCAGCAACATGGCCGCCCCGGCCAGCTGAACACCTAAGGCTCTGCCCCTTACTACGTAACTGGCGTGCCAAGACAACAAAAATGGCCCAAATGAAAGAACAGATCAAAGCTCCAGAAAAAATACAACTAAGTGACGAAGAGATAGCCAACCTATCAGATGCACAGTTCAAAACACTGGTACTCAGGATGCTCACAGACTTGGTTGAATTTGGTCACAAATTAGATGAACAAATGAAGGATACAATAAGGGAAATGAAGAAAAACGTACAGGGAACCAACAGTGAGGGGAAGAAAAATGGAACTCAAACCAATGGTGTAGACCAGAAGAAAGAAAGAAAGATTAAAGCACAACACAATGAAGAAACAAGAATTCAAAAAAATGAGGAGAGGCTTAGGAACCTCCAGGATGTCTTTAAATGTTCCAATATCCGAATCATAGGGGTGCCAGAAGGAGAAGAAGAACAGAAAGAAATTGAAAACTTATTTGAACAAATAATGAAGGACAACTTTCCCAATCTGGTAAAGGAAATAGACTTCCAGGGAGTCCAGGAAGCTCAGAGAGTCCCAAAGAAGTTGGACCCAAGGAGGAACACACCAAGGCACATCATAATTACATTTCCTAAGATGAAAGATAAAGAGAGAATCTTAAAAGCAGCAAGAGAAAAGGAGACAGTAACCTACAAAGGAGTGCCCATCAGACTGTCAGCTGACTTCTCCAAAGAAACCTTACAGGCAAGAAGGGGCTGGCAAGAAGTATTCCAAGCCATGAAAGGCAAGGGCCTACATCCAAAATTACTCTATCCAGCAAAGCTTTCATTTAGAATGGAAGGGCAGATAATGTGCTTCCCAGATAAGGTCAAGTTCAAGGAGTTCATCATCACCAAGCCATTATTATATGAAATGTTAAAGGGACTTATCTAAGAAAAAGAAGATCAAAAATAGGAACAGTCAAATGACAACAAACTCACAGCTATTAACAACTGAACCTAAAACAGAAACAAAAACAAACTAAGCAAACAACTAGAACAGGAACAGAATCACAGAAATGGAGATCACATGGAGGGTTATCATCAGGGGGGTGTGTGGGGAGAGAGGGGGAAAAGGTACAGGGAATAAGAAGCATAATCATAGGTAGAAGATAGACAAGGGGAGGTTAAGAATAGTATAGGAAATGTAGAAGACAAAGAACTCATATATATGACCCATGGACATGAACTAAGGAGGGGGAGTGTGGGGGGAAGGGGTATGCAGGGCAGGGGGTGGGGAGGAGATGGGACAACTGTAATAGCATAATCAATAAAATATATTTTAAAAAATTACTTTGTTAATAATTTCTTCCCATTCATTTTCTCTGTGTTCGTTTTCTGGGACTCCCACTTGCCGGTTATTTGACCTTGTGGATGGAGACTTCAGACGTTTTCTCACTCTCAACTTTTCTATTTTTCCCCCAACATGTCTTTGACTGTTTTCCAACCTCATCACCAAATTTCTTATTTCAAGTAATATATTCAATTTCTTTTTAATGGTATTTCAATAAACATACAGAATTCTGGAAGAATTCAAGCTTATTTTGACATTTACATGTGAAAAGAAACAAGCCACAAAAGCCTTTAATGTTCTAGGCGGCAGTACATCGGGAAGGGACAAGCACTCTCAGATATTAAAACAGACACAGAGCCTTAGCAATAAAAACAATGGTGTTACACATGAAAAGACAAATAGAGCCTTTGAGCAGAATAGAAAATCCAGAAATGGATTCAATTTATAAATAAATTTAGTGTATATAAAAGTAACATTTCCAATCAATGTAGTAAAGATGAACTTTTTAGTGAAAGATATTGCCGTAACTGGGAAGCTATTTTTAAAAACTTATTGATTGATTTTAGAGAGGGAGGGCAGAGAGAGAGAGAGAGAGTGTGTACTTGAGAGAGAGAAACATCAGTTTGTTGTTCCACTTATTTATGCACTCACTGATTACTTCTTGTATGTGCCCTGGCCAGGGATCAAACTTGCAACCTTGGCACATTGGGATGATGATCTTCTAACCCCCGGAGCTACCCACTCAAGGCAGCAGCTACTTGCAATAAGGTAGAGTTGGATTCACACCTCACACGAGGCATCAGGATAGACTCAAAATGGACCAAAGATGTCAATGCCAGGAATTAAAGTGTACAGCATGCACATATCTAATAGAAGAGAATAGGCTGAATTCCTTTTTAACTAACAAATAGAGAAGGCCTTTCTATTTATGATTCAAAATTCACAAGTCTCCACAGAAAAGATTGTGGAAAAATATTTGTAAATTATATTGCAAAGGACTAGTTTCCCTCATGCATATATATTAGAAATTCAGGCAAAAACGAAGAGCAAAAAACATGGAGGGTTTACAGAAGAAAGAACGACAGCTGACCCTGACACATGTAAAAGTATGAACAACTTCACTTATGAAAAGAAAAATATAAATGTAAATTGTACCAGGATGCTCTTTTTTACCTATCAGATTGGCTCCCCCAAAAAGAAATCTAAAAATAAGGTACCACACTTTGTTGGAAAGTTTGAAGAGAAATATACACTCTCACATTTTTGGTGCAAAATCATACAACCACTTTTTGAGGGGAATCTGGCAACATCCACCAAAGATACATAGGTATTTTCCCTTTGACCCAGCAATCCCTCTTCTGAAGATACATCCTACATAATCATCTACATAATTATGAAAGAACATAAGCACAAGCTTATTGATTGTAGCATAATCTGTAAAATGTAGAGATTATAAATAACCCATAGATTTAGCAGTTAAATACTAGTTAAATAAATGAAGTCACACCCACTTGAGGGATACTGTATAGCTGTAACAGCCATGTGGCAGACCCCTGCCGCTATGAAGAGATCTGTCTACAGGGCTATATCCTTAAGTGACGAAAGGAAGTAGGGAATGGTGTGTAACAATATACAGAATAGGCTGCTTTTAGTGGAGTAAGAATATTGTATTAATCTTTACTTACACTTGTTTGTATTAAGAACCACTGAAAATATAAATAAGAAAGTAATAAAAACATTCTCTTTGGGAGGAATACTCAATACTCAATTTCTCTAAGGATATTAAAGAGATTTGAGTGAACTGTGGGGGTTTTGTTTGTTTTTCTGGTTTCTGAATTATTTACTCTGGTCTGTGTATCAGTTAGGAATGTTTTCAGATAAGAGTCACAAAAAAGCGAAAATAAGCAAAAAGCCACTTATTTTTATCATAGAACAAGAAGTGCAGTGTCAGGCAGATGCTGGGCTCTGCTTAGGGCTGGTATCTCTGGTTCTTTCGGCCTCACAGCCACCACTGTTGCCACGGCTCTTCAGTGTCTCACCTGTATTCACAAAAACAACAAAGTAGTTAGTGCCAGCCGTTTCTGGTGCTGTTTTCAGCAAAGCAAAGGTTTTCCAGAAGCCCCCTAATAGATTTCACTAAACTGGGTCATAATGGGGTTCTCATAACTGGCTTGGACCAATGACGATTCATTATCCAGAACTGGGCACATTACCAATATATTTGGGGTTCTGTTGTTTTGGGGGTTTTCCTCCTCAATCCCTGGTTGTCCGTTCTCATCCAGGAGTGAGGTGTCAGAGACAAGCTGGGGGGAAGCAGGCATGCGTTGGGCAAAGGCTTATAGTGGGTCGGGATGACCAGCCAGAGAGCCTGTCCTTCTCTTGTAGAATTGCAAATACCAGTGTGGGAAGGTGGTTCCTGTGGCTCCGCTCAGTTCAGCTTCTCCAGAAAAGACCCGTTCCTTGGAGGTCTGCCTCTGAGGATGGGGAGGTGATTGAGGAGGGGGGAGGGGGCCAGACCATTAGCTTGCCCCTCAGGCTTTGAGAAAGATGAGGCAATCACCCCCCTGATGGCAACCCAAGCCTGAAGACCATCCTCCTGGAATCTTTAAGGCGGTGCTTTACAACAGGGAAAAGTTTTGTTCCCCAGGTAGGGCTGTCAAATTTAGCAAATAAATATACAGGATGCTCAGTTCAATGGGGATTTCATAAAAACAACCAATGATTTGTTTGTATAAGTGTGTTCCAAATACTGCGTTATTTATCTGAAATTCACATTTGACTGGATGTCCTATACTTTATCTGGCAACCCCACCCTCAGGGATATTTGGCTATGCCTGGACACATTTTTGGTTGCCACGATTCCAAGAGTGGGTAGGCCAAAGATGCTGTTAAACATCCTAGAACACCCAGGACAGTCTCCCACAACAAAAAAATTATTTGATCCAAAATGCCAATAGTGTGGAGGTTGAGAAACCCTGCTCTAATGCAAAGCCATTTTCTTTCAGCTTCTCCTGAGAATAACGATCCAACCCCCTGCCCGACATGGTGTGCCTAGGGTGGGGCAGACTCATTTATTTTTAAAATCTCAGCGTGATTTATTTTCCAGGGTCACAGCAAAAACTCAAACATCTTTCTGAGTTTTCTTCTAGAGCTAATAGGCAGACCACAGAAATGGTGGCCAAGAGAAGACAGCATTTATATTAAGTCCAGGGGCATGAGGGCCAGCCTACACTGGCCGCTTGAGCTTTTTCTTGGTAAAGGCCTAATTCAGAGCCAGCCTCACAAAGCAGCCCTGGAGAGCTGGGGGCGGGTTGGTGGGAGCCTTGCCCGTCACATTCGGCCAGGGAGTTCCACCTTCCTGACCGTGAAGAGAGGGACATGGGGTGCCCACAGCTGCACTTCTCATGAAGGGCGGCTTTCTCTGCAGGCCCAGGGGTGGGTGGGAGCAGCAGAAGGTGGGGATGGTTTGCTTTTAAAAGAACACGAGAGGAAGGAAGCAAACGGGTGGGGAAGGTTTTCTGGTTATGAGATGTGTATAAATTCATGGGAGGTTATTTGAGGATATTTACCCCAAGCCCTATTCACAGTTGTCCTTGAAATGAATACCAGAGCATTAGAATTCAGGGGTCATCACTCCTTTTCTGCAGTTTCCTTCCCTCTGAGCAGACCCCTGGCCACAGCAAAAACTCAGACTCTCACACATGTTGGTGTAAGTGCAAAGAGAATGAACACAGGCCCTTGTTCACCCGATTTGCACACATGGATGTCCCTGGGGGGTTTGAGGGGGGAAATTACTGGTAGGTTTTCTTCCCTCTTTATTTTACTAATTTGTAAAATAAATAAAGCCTTTTCTTAACCACTAAGTGCTGACTCAAGGATAGAGACCTGGGTTTTTTGTTGTGTTGTTGTTGTTGATGGTTTTTGTTGTTGCTGTTTGAGACTCTCAAAACAAAAATCCATCATTAAGTCAAGCAAGATAAATCAGGCTTTCAGTTACACAAAAGTGTGGCTTTTTCTGAGAGTCTGTCTTCGCGTTCTTGGCTTGCTGGAAAACAGAAGGCAAGAAGCATATGCGGCTGTGCAGACAGCTTTGTGAACGCAGGCAAAGCCCCTTCAGGTTCAGTTGTAGCCTAGTGTGGCCTAGAGAGCATCGCCTGAGAGAGGGGTGGGAGCAGGAGGAGGGGTGTGACACCTCTCATAAGCATTCACTGTGTCAGGCAGTAAAGTCACTGAGTTGCCTGCCAAATAGTGTTCGTAATTTCTATCTGAACTTCAGTGACTTAATCTAATTCTCTCGTCGTTGGTAAGTGTTGTAAGCTGAACTAAACCATACATGTATATATGTTTTTAAAGAACCTGACGTTTTTATGCCTTATAAAGGTAGTAGAGATGTCTGAGGGGGAAAAAAAAACTCATAAAATATGAAAAATTTAAAAGTCGAGA
Source organism: Macrotus californicus (assembly GCA_007922815.1). NCBI lineage: Eukaryota > Metazoa > Chordata > Mammalia > Chiroptera > Phyllostomidae > Macrotus > Macrotus californicus. The sequence goes on along the minus strand of VMDR010001471.1, from coordinate 70,591 downwards.
AAACAATAGTTGAACGATGTTTGAACCCATAGTTGGCCACTCACAATACAGTCCCCGCCTTTGACTTGTTTCTTTCCAGGGTTCTCTCTGAAGCTTAGTTTTTTAGATTAAAATCTTGTGATGTCTCTTTAAATGCCAGGTTATATCTCACTTAAAAGAAAAATAAGAACTCTCCTTTATCGAGCAAGCACTATCTGCCAGACACGTTGCCAAGCACTTCATGTACAAGAGCCCACTCACTGAGCACCACCGCCCTGATGGAGAAGATGCTGTTACTTCTCATTTTATAGAGGAAACACTGAGTCACTTACCAGCCACAGGGTCAGTGGCAGAACTACTTTTTTTGCTTAATTTTGAACTTGACCTTTGCCATGGTACAACTCTAAACTTCATTTTAACTGTTGTCCATATTCTGAGTTCTCGTGTCCATCACTGAACGCTTGGGTCAATCCTGGTTTCTTGTGGCTCTGGGCCATGCTAAAGTCGTGTTATCTGTGCTCGTGGATAATGGAATGAGCGTCTGTGAGCAAAATTATCTTTACATTTAGATATGTTTAAAAAATAGATGGAATTGCTAAGAATTTTTTTAGGTAGTGCTACATGTAGAGGCACAACGATGGCCAAGTAGTCCCTTTTCTTGGTATCTTTATCAGCAAGAGAAGTTATTGAAAAATAATGTAGTTGATTTTTTTTTAGAAAGGAATTTCTAGTAAGTGGTTTGAATCTGATTCTGCTTTATAAACAACCAGATCAAAATTTCTGTAATTCATTTCTTGGCCAGATCTAAATCTCATTTTATGAGATTTTTAAGTCCAGTTATTTGTTTGGGGCTTTACTGTTTTCAGAACCAATTTCAATGAATAATTAGATAGTAAATATTTTGTCACTTGTCATGGTCTCAGTATTACCCTCGGGTTGCTATTGTCCTTTAACATTTGATGGCTTTTGTCATAACGTGTAAAAATGTTTATTTAAACCTCTCAGTGTTTTCTACTCTGCTGTCTGGTGTACCGAGTTCAAATACACACTTCTCTTTTCTCCAAGTACCCTATTTTTAACACTTCTGAGAAATTTCTCAGAGGTATTTTTAAAAATGAAGGTTCAAAATAACACAGAGAGAAAAATAGCATAACCCCGTCTCATCCCCAGCGTTACTTGAAACATTGATCTCTGTAAGCTGTTGATTTCAAACCCCCCAGAACTGACTTAGGCAGGCCGGCCCTGGGAGCACTTCCGGCTCCTGCATCCCCCTGCATTCACCAGCTCTCATCACGCCAGGGCGAAAACGTGCCAGTACAGCTCACCTGAAACTCCTCTTCTGCCACCAGCTCCGTGTGTTCCATTGAACCAAGGGTTCCATTGTCAGCAGAGCCGGAACAGCCAGGCATTGTTCCTCAGGCAGTTTTCCTCGGGGATAATACTTGCCCAGGGCCTGGCAGGCTCTCAGTGAATATTTCTTGATTAAAATTGACATTTAAAATCTCTAATTAGCCCTGACCGGTGTGGCTCCGTTAGTTGGGCATTGTCCCACAAAGCGGAAGGTCACCAGTTAGATTCCTGGTCAGGACACGTGCCTGGGTTGCGGGTTTCATCCCCCCTCGCCCAGTTGGGGCATAATGAGAGGCAACTGATCCACGTCTCTCTCTCACATCGATGTTTCTCTCCCTCTCTTTCTCCCTCCTTTTCCCTCTCTCTAAAAATAAATAAAATATTAAACAAATAAAATCTCTAATCAGAATATTCTCAGTCTCCCTTTCTCAAGTTAAAAGAGCTCACAACTTTTTTTTAAAACCATCATCTCCGTGTTTCCCTCTAACTTACTTCCAGGAGCTCCCGGGCCTCCTCAGGCGTAGTCTCCAAGCTGAGACAGAGAAGCCTGGGTCCTCCTGGCCCTTCTGCCCAGAACCCTCAAGGGGTGGGCTGAGAGCCACTTAGCACCCTCAGTGACAGTCTTGCTCACCCGGAGATGTGATGTAGAAACCTTTAGCTCCACTTTCTTCCTGCAGTTGATACAGACTGACAAGAAGATGAAGGCCCGAAGATGTAAGGCTGCCTGGGGACAGAACGAGCCCTTCAATTCAAGAGTGCCAGCACAGGCAATGACTAACTGAGGCTCACAAGCTGACACTGAATTGAAGATTTTCCTGTTGCAACAATAACTATCATTAGCAGTGAAAATATTTATCATTGATACAAGTTGATGTATTAATTTCAACACAGAGTCCTATATGCATTGTAGGTAACTCTCACAATATTTAAGATATTGTCTGAGAACAGCATGCATGCCTCAGTCCTTGAAACATCTTCGGGAAAAATCAGACTAATAAAAATCATCGCCTGGTTCCTCTGTCACTTTACATCTGAGTGATCTGCTCGCAGGGGTCAACCTTACTTTGGGAAACAGTAATAAAGGAGCTGCAGCCTGGAAAAGGGAGGGGCCTTGGCTGATATCTGTTGTTTTACTTCAAAATGGTACATAGTTTGAATTTTAAATCATCGGAACTTTCTCTTTCCAATGTTTGACAGCCTTGGCTGTTACTAAAATTGAATTGCGAATGAGCGACGTGGCAGCTCAAACGCCGTGCAGAAACCTTGCTCGCAGGTGAGCGCTGTTTCCAACATAAGCCAAAAAGAAATCAGTACCTTCACCCCGGGGTTAGGGCTGCTTCTGGACAGGAAAGGAATATCCTAGTTTTTAAAATGCTTTAGAAGTGGAATAGGGGAAAATATAACATTATAACTACTACTATTACTAGTACCACCAGCTCATTATATGCCACACACCTTAACAAATGCTTTATGTATGTAATTTTATGCAATTCTGTGGAACAGGTATTATTTCCACTTTACGGATAAAGAAAATAAGGCTCAGAGAAATTAAGTAACGCAGCCAAGTCCGCATAGCCAATAATCAGTAGGACCGTGATTCAAATTCCAACCTGCCTGATCCCGCTGTTCAGACTCCTACTCCTTACTCAGAGTTGTTGGGGCCTTGTTGAATCCCACCCTGTGGCTTTCACAAACCACTCCACGTTCAGAGATCTAGTTATCTCGAACACAAAACGGACTTCTGTAGCACGTGGCTGTTTTTGCCTGCCCAGCATCTATTTCCCCTCAGAATTTTAACAGCATGTTCATGTTCTCTTGGGTGATTACTCTTTTCTCTTCTTATTTAGTACCTGTGGCTCAGATGCAGCTGATCTACCTCTCCACTCCATGGGGGGGGCATGGACCCAAGTCTGGCCGAACATCATCTTCTGGCTTCCGGGCCCCCGTGATTACTTTTAGGTTGGACACGTGCCCCAAGCCAAGCCAGTTAGATTCAGCTTCTGTTTGGGAGCCTCAGCGGACAGAGACAGTTCCCTTCCTACTGGTGTGAACCTAGACTTTTTGGCCATCCTCTAGATCACTTCCTAGAAAGAGCCTACCTGAGAACAAAACCAAAAGGAAGAAGAGCGTCTCTGTAGTTTACAATTTCTGCAATTTTTACACACATAATCGTAACTAGATGTGACAAAGATGCTCTGTTCCTTAAGCCAGTTTGAAGTAGGTCTCGGCCACTTGCAATGGAAGTTTCCATTAAAGTACTATGTGAAAAACCTAGCACAGTGTTTGGCACCTGTCAAACCTTCAACAAATAGTAGTTATTATTTTTAGGACATCTTCCCCAAAGTGCGTGCAAGATTAAAAAAATAAAATAAAAAGGAACTTTTGTTTTACTTATTTGCCCTAAAAAGAAACACATTGCCCGTCTCTCTCCCTGCCCCCAGTTTAATATTTGTCAGGAGGAAAGGAGTTATATGGCTCAATTAAGTGGCACATGTTGTAATGGGGAACACCCCCCCCTCAAGAAATGGGGGAAAGGGTGGGAGGCTCCAGGGATGACACATGAGCCCCAATCAGGGGACCCCGGCGGGCTGCTCAGGGGGGTTCTGGGGAAGCCTTTAGAAGGAGAACGGAAATGCTGCTCTCTTGGATTCTCCCCTCCTTCCTGGCCACCGAGGGCTGGAGTTCCTGGGCCATGGGCCTCGGGGACCCGGGACTGTCCCCAGGGCCCGTCCCTGAGCGCTCCAGGGCCAGGAGGCAGCGGGCTTCGGTAAGAGGGGAGGGGAGGAGGCTCTGGCCTGCGGGCTTGGGGAGCCTGGTCGGGCAACAGGCTCCATACCCCTCCCCGACATGGGAGGCCTCCAGCGTGGGTGGACAAACCCCAGGCGCGGTCCCCAGATGGGAAGCCTCAGCGGCTGCCACCTGCCCACTAGCGTGGGCCTATTTGCGATGGCTCCATTGTGGCCAGGGGAAAGGACAACTCCCCACCCGCTCATTCCTCCAGTGGGAGCCCTGCGAGCGCAGTTCTTGCCACTGCTGCTGATCTGCCCATGGGAGTAGCAGATGCTGGGACTGCTCGGGGCATAGGCGCCACATGATTGGAAGCCAGCTCCCTGGAGGCAGGGTCCCACACTGGAATGCGTGCCTCGCCCCATGCCAGCCTTTGTGATTCTACAACCCAGAGCAGCATGGCACACGGGTCCGGGACTGCTTGCACTCTCTCACCTGGAAAGCAGCACACAGAGGCATGAGCTGGGAAGTTCCTCGTGAACAGAGCTTCCCTTGCATGGCCGTCTGGAGTTATCTAGCAGCGCACCCCAGATCTGAGAGAGCGAGGCCATGGCGACTCTGAAACCCACAAGAGAGCAGCCCAGAGAGGAGGGAGACCTGTTTGTGTGGCCGGCTTAAGCTTCGAAAGGACAGATAAGCAATAACAGTGGAACTTCTGCGTTTGGCTTTGGACTTTAATCTTCCTGGGGGTGGCTGGTTTACCATGGCTTGGAATGTTTCCAGCCCTCTCAAATCAGGTTTCCTGTCAGTAAAAACCTGTTTCCTTCCTCACAAATCTTTGTAGTGTGTGTTTACATGGCAACAAACAGCCAGATCCCATGCTGCCCAGTTACAATGTCACCTTCGTTGGATGCAAAATGTAGTTCCCCAAACAGAGGATCTTCATCTTCGCCTGCTAGTATTCAGTGGCTTCTGTTTTGTACTCTGTTTTTCATCTGTGTTTACATACACTTAAATCTGGAACGTTCTGAATAAAAGAGTTGTGCGAAGGTTTCTTTTAGAGAGTCTGCATCTTAAAAATGCTTGAAAATGATCTGATTTAATCAACCGGGAAATACGTCAGTGAGCTTGGTGCCCAACCCAGACTTCCAGTCTAGCGTTCTTTCCCATGCCTGGACCGGCTTCCCTCGGTGCCCTGGACGTTGAAATGGGGCAGAACCTCAAATGCAATTCATTTTACTTTTGAGCCAGCAGCAGAACTGCTGGATGGTCAATTTAGAAAATGACCTTTCAGTGGTTTAGCTGATGGGTTTTTTTTCCTCCACACTCAACAGATTCTGTCCCCGCTTGCCCTGAGTCCAATGACCATATAATGCTTGCCTTCCCTTGAATATTGCTTTATTCTGCCTCAGAAATAAACAGCTGGTGGCAAAGAGCTTAGAAAATTAATTGGTGCAGAGAGGATAGAATGCAAGAGTGAACGAAGAAGTTGATTTCGGCGGGAGCTTTTTCTTTTGACATTGAAGAAGACTCATTTTCTTAGAGTCTCCCAATTAGTCACTATTGCTCAATTACAGGGTCCTCTGGAAGGCAAAGGAAACTGAGCTTGAATTCCCTTCTGGAGCTTTTCTTCTGCTTTGAGGAGCATAAGATGGAAAAACGGAAGACAAGCGCTGTTCTGATGCTAAGGCCAGAGGCAGTGCCGGTGACTCGGCATGGCAGTGCTCTGGGAGGCCTTTAAGCGCTTTTAACTTTCATTGCTGAGAGCCCTGCAAAAAGGTACAGCATTTTTACCAAATGCATTTTAAATGGACTCTACTTTTAAGAGTAATAGAATATCAGTTATCAGTTGCATTTAAGAAATAACTACTACCTTCAGCTAAAATTCTCTCTTTTTAATACCAGTTTTAGTCACCCTGGGTGTAAATCACCTCTTCCATTAACCCCTCAGAAGGTCATTTTTAGAACATCAGCATGCATATATAAAGACAGAGGGAGAGCTATCTCAAGTGACAGTTTTAGTGTCTGTGGTTAATTAAGCCTTGGACCGCATTGATTTACAAGTCCTATCACAGCAAGATTATTGGCCTTTCCCTGGCCAGCACTCTGCTAAGCCACGTTTTAAACAAACAGCCGGCACTTACTCTTTGGTGCTCATTTGAGTGGCCTGGCTCAAGTGTAGCCTTCTTCCAATGAATAGTATAGTATTGGGCTCTTCTTTGTCCTTTGAGTCATGTGATACATTCCCGGTTTGAGAGTGCCTCACCGCCAGACCTTGGGCCAGTCACTTAACCTCTGTGTCCAGGTGGCTGCACTTAAAATGGAAGATGTTAACACTGACCCGAAGATTCAGGGAAGAATAACTTATTAATGACTTGAAAGCACTTAGGAGCCATAAAGCACTAAAAAAAATCCTTCTTGCAATAATATACAAATAGCATTAAGTGAAGCAAGAATAGCCAATTGCCATAGATGAAGTGAACCACTTAGGTGCCATTTTGGCATCCTGTGAATTTAAGCAAAGTAGGATATCCCTTTTTCACCACAAGGTTTTTGCCAAAGGGCAAATCCATCAAAGTAAGTGGATATTTGTGAATTCGCCTTTTGCTTATTTCCCTACGGCTGTATTGTAACAATCTGGTGTGATTCAAACTTTGTATTTGAAAAAGTCTTGAGTCTCCGCATTACTCTTGTGTTTTCTTGACCAAGAAGGTAGAAAGCAAGGCTTGCATTATTAAACACGTTGGGACACAAAATGCTAGCTCATTTGGAACATGTAAAGGTCTGTCTAGAAAGTGTAGTGGAGTATGTGGCAGAAGAGATAGAGAGGCAAGTGGATCCCCATCAACCATCATAGTGTTTGCAGAATGTGCAGGTGCACTATTGTAATGTGAGACATTGCTGGATCAAACAACACTTTAAAGAGATAGTACTTACTGTCGCAGTGGATATATCCCCCACTCCCCTTTTTTTGGCTGCTCAGCATCTGTACCTGCTTCCCCCGTTTCGGAATTCTTCCACCTTAGGAATTTTGGTGGGAGGCAGAATCTGCCTTCCATTCAGGAAAATGGAAACACAGGATTCTCACTTTCCCAGGGCACAGCCACAGCACAGTGCCAAACAAAGGCACCTGCCCTGGGCTTTGAAGACAAAGCTAGTGGTACCAGGAAGGGGCCAGAAGGAACTCTCCCTGACAGTGGCAAAGGATGTGGAAGCCCAGCTTCTTGGGCTGCTGGGAGAGTGATGGTGTGGCAGCATACATATCCAGAATGAGCAGAGTCCATAGGTGAAGCTCAGATGTGGTTCCCAGGGGTGCTGGCTACAGAGGTGTTCGTTCTACAGCAGTTCTACAGCGGGATTTTGAACACTGCTCCTGGCTGGAGGCCCCAGACTTGGTCCCGGTGATTCTATGTAATACCTGGTACCCTTTTATTATTACTAACTTGAGTTTTAGTAAATTTGTAGCGTTATAACCATCCCCGCAATCTAGTCACTTTTAGTTCTGTTTTAGTGTACAGTTTTAGGAAGTTTGACACATGTATAGATTTGTTTTCTTCACCCCAAAGAACCCCCTCCTGGTCTTTATAGTTATACCCTCCCCTTTCCTAACCCCTGGCAACCACTGATCTGTTCTCCATCCCTGGAGTTTTATCTTTTCTGGAATGTCCTATGAATGGAATTATACAGTAGGTACCCTTTTGGTACTTGCATAATATTTAAAAATTTTTTATTTATTGTTTTTAGAGAGAGAGGGAGAGAGGGGGGCGAGAGAGACACACACACACACACATACACACACTGATTTGTTGTTCCACTTATTTATGTATTCATTGGTTACCTCTTATATGTGTCCTAACTGGACATTGAACCTGCAATCTTGGCACATCAGGATGGTGCTCTAACCAGCTGAGCTACCTGGCCAGGGCTACATAATGCTTTTGAAACTCATCCAGGTCGTTGCATGTGTCAATCATCTATTCCTTTTTATTGGGTAGTGTTGTGTTGTATGAGTACCTCAGTTTGTTTCTTCATTCACCTCCTCAGGGATATTTACATTGTTTCTGGGGGGAGCTTTTGGGGGGCATTATGAAAAGAGCTGCTATCCAATATCTTTTTTATATTTTAAAAACTGTTTTTTTTACCTTGAAACAATTAAAAAACTTACAGAAATGTTGGGAGTACCATACAAGTAACTTTCTGAACCATTTGAAAGTGATTGTCGATCTGATGTCCCATTATTTCCAAATACTTTAGTATGTATTTTCTACAAACAAGAAGGACACTCTCCTACACAACCACAGGACAATTAAAATCAGGAAATTGACCTTCATACATCACTACCGCCTAGTCCTCAGACCCATGAAAGTTTATTCAGTTGACCCAATAATAAATTTTATAGCAAAAGCATTAAGTTGTGATCATGTGAAGCATTTAGCTGTCATATTTCTTCAGTCTCCTTCTGTCTGGAACAGTTCCTTAGTCTTTCGGTGGCTTTCATGACCTTGACATTTTCAAAGATGACAGCCCAGCTATTTTGTTCAATATCCTTCAGCCAGGTTTGTCTGGTGTTTCCTCATTATTAGATGATGTCTACTTCAACCCTCTGAGTTAGGGATGTATAACTGGCGTAATAAGTATTTTGTGGAGTGGTTCTAGGAAGATATCTAGATATGCTGTTCTGAAACAGGGTTTATATATGGTTTTCTGTTTTATTTAGTAGATTATAATCCTTTGTTATCATTGTTTATTTTCATGCTCAAATTGTCCCAGATTCGGCCCCCTTCACACTTTCTCCCTTGTCCTTCCGCAGTCCGGTTTTCCTCTCTCACACTACAAGGTGTTCCGGCATCACCTTGTTCTTTCCGTGTCCGGCATGTTAATTGTACCGGGCACGGCTGCTCCCAGTCTGTCAGTGACAGAACTAGCGAGTACGTGTAAGCATATGCATACCACACATGCACATTCACATCACATCTGCATTTCTGTCTGTCTGTCATTTATCTAATGAAAACTATAAGTTTACAATAATACCTCCAATTCCAAAACAACACTACAAAGTTTATTCTAGTTTGTTCTCTTTTCTTTTGACTGCCAGTGAGAAACATTATTGCTGAATCATATGGTAGCACTATTTTTAAGTTTTTGGAATTAAAAAACAAACTCTGTACTGTTTTGCACAGCAGCTGTGCCATTTACCTTCCCACCAACAGCAGTGTGCAAGGGTTCCCTTCGCTGTACATCCTCACCAACGCTTTTTACTTCTTGTCTTTTTCATAATAGTCATTCTAAAAGGTGTGATGTGATATCTCATCGTGGTTTTGTCTTGCATTTCCCTGATGATGAGTGATGTGGAGTTCCTTTTCACACATGTATTGGCTATTTGTATGTTTTCTTTGCATAATATCTATTCAAATGTTATTGAGTTCCTCTGCCCATTTTTAAATCAGACTGGGTTTTTTTGCTATTGAGTTGTATTAAGTTCTTTACATATTTTAGATATTAATCCCGTATCACATATATGATTTACAAATACTTTCTCTTGTTCCATAGGTTGCTTTCCTATTTGTTGATGGGATCCTCTGCTGTATAGGAGCGTTTTAGTTTGGTGTAGTCCCGCTTGTCTATTTTTGCTTTTGTTGTCTTTACTTTTGATGTCAAACCCCAAAACTCATCGCCAAGACCAATGTCAAGGAGCTCGCTCCCTACGTTTACTTCTAGTGGTTCTATGGTTTCATGCCTTACATTAAAGTCTTTTATCCATTTGAAGTTGATTTTGGTTTGTGGCGTTGTGGAGGTGAGATTGCTCTAAGATATGACCTCTGCCTGACCCACGAGATGGATCCAGCTTAGGAGAGGCGATTGCTCCCCACAAACTCCCCTTTGAGACTGTCTGATTGTATCGTCTGATTTCCAAGTGTTGCTGTTTGTCTTCCTTCATCTATTTGTGGACATTTCCAAGCTCCTCGTGCCACTGTCCATTTCAGCAAGACGATTCAGCCACACCCACCACTCAACAGTGTGCCCGGGCAGCTGTTCACATGTCATTTCTCCTGTGTAACGGGGTAATGACTGGTGAACCCTGCTCTTCTTGGCTCACATTCCTAGAAGCCCCCAGGAGAGATCTTTAGCCCCAGGCATCTTAGAGTTGAATGAGGTGAATGGTTTCATTTTACACAAGCGCCTTCCTCTCCAGAGCTCATATGTTATCAAGGGGACCGGCCTGGGGCAGGCTCAGGTAAGGATCACGGTGCTCTCCTCCCAACCTCAGGCTTATTGCTGAGCCCTGCTCAGCATGCCTGACTTTTTCTTCTCGTAGGATAAATTCATGTTCAAAGGCTCTGTAGTTATTACTTTTTTTTTTTTAGCTGTCATTCACCTGCCAGTTCACCAGCTAGGACTTTCTTGGTGATACCCTCTACCATGCACATCAACATGGGGTGGCTGAGCAATTTTAAAGGACCCGAGCCTGGGTAAAGCCCCAGCATATAGAAAGTCTCAAGAGTGCGCATTACTTTCGTATCTTGTACCTAATTCTCCTGTTTCCAAAAACATTAGGGGAACCCATCTTTAACCCTGTCTAGCTGAGCACCCCGTCCTTTGCCTTGGAGATTCCCAGCTGAGCCCAGGGGTGAGAGGCTACCTCTGCTACCAAGCCCCTATAGGCACTAAGGTATTTCTGTTGTTTTCGGCCCTTCCCGTTTTCTTTCTGCCACAGTTGGGTGCACTGCTTGTCTATGTCTGTGTAATAAGTTAACCCCAAACTTAGTGGCTTAAAACAACAGGCATTTTTATTATGTCACAGTTTCTGGACGTCAAGAAAACAGAAGATTCACCAGTGCCGGTCAAGCCTTCAGAAGACAGTAGCTCCAGCTGGCATCTTAGCTGCAACTTCGTGAGAGATCCTGAGTCACAGGCACACAGCTAAGCTGCTCCCAAATTCCTGACCTACGGAAACTGTGGGATCATAAATGTGTCTTGTTTTGAGCTGCTAAGTTTTGTCATAGTTTGTTACATAGCATTAGATAACTATAAACCTATGCCCACATTTTTTGCTCATAGTGGTTTGTTAAGGTCAGGTTTAAATTGAGATATAATTTATATACAGTAAGACTCATCCTTTTGAGGTGTACAGTTTTATGAGTTTTGACAAATGTATATAGTCATGCAATCCCCTCTAAATGAAGACATAGAATATTTCTATCTCATGCTTTTTAGTAATTAATCCCTTACTCCACCCATACTACCTGTCAACTGATTTTTGTGCTTACAGTTTGCCTTTTCCAGAATGTGATGTCAGTGAAATCAAATAGTATGTAGTCTTTTGAGTCAGGCTTTTCTCACTTAACACGATGCCTTTGAGATTCATCCATTCTGTCGCATGCTATTCACTTGTCTCTTGTTATTGCTTGGTAGTATCTCATTGTAAGGCTGTATCACAATTTGGTTATCCATTCACAACTGATGGACATTTGGGTTGCTTTCTGGTTTTGGCAATTAAAAATACAGTTGCTATTACATTAGCTTGGAGATATTTCTGTGCACCTATTTGCATTTTAATTGAAATACCCAAGAATGAGATTTCTGGATCAAATAGATCACAGATCTAAATGTAAAACCTAAACCTATTAAACTTCTGCAGCCACATTTTCCAATACAACTTTCTGTAATGATGGAAGTGTTTTATTATCCTGCTGTTGTTTATTTACATTGTTGTTCAATAGAGTAGTCAATATACATATGTGGCTAATGAAAGCTTGAAATGTGACGGATGTCACTAAGGAACTGAATTTTGTTTAATTTTATTAGATTTTAATTAATTTAAATTCAAGCAACCACATTTGACTAGTGGCTGCCATATTAGGAAATGCACTTTTAGAAGAAAACATAGAAGACAGATCTTCGTAATTTGGGTTTAGGCAAAGATTACTTAGGACACAAAAATCAAATCACAAGCCACAAAAGACAAAGTTGTAAATTAGACTTCATCAGAATAAAAAGTCTGCACTGGCCGGTTGGCTCACTTGGTTGGAACATCACCCTGCACACCAAAAGGCTGCAAGTTTGGTTCCCAGTCAGGGCACATCCCTGTGTTGCAGGTTCAATTCCCGATCGGGGCGTGTGTAGGAGGCAACTAATCGACGTTTCTGTCTCATATCAGTGTTTCTTTCTCCCTCTCTCTCTCTCTCTGCCACTCTCCCCTCCCACCCTTCCTCTCTCTCTGAAATCAAGAAACACTTCCTCAGGTGAGAATTTAAAAAGAAATTAAAAGGAAATTAAAAATCCTCTGACCCGTGAAAGGCAATCAGAAGAAAGTGAAAAATAAAGAAGCCACAGACAGAAAATATTTGCAAGACACATATTTGATAAAGAACTCTCTCAATTTAACAACAAGAAAACGAACAATTTGATTTTAAAAATAAGTCAAATATTGAAACAGACACGTCACCAGAGTTAGATAGTGTGTAAGTACGTGAAAAGATGCTCAACATCGTTATTGACTACAGAAGTGTGAATTAAAACTACAATGAAATAACCACCATCCTCGTGTTATAATGCCTTTAAAAATCCTGACAATGTCAAGTGCCCAAAAGGCTGTGGAGCAGATGAAACTCACATAGTGCTGGAAGAAATGCAAAATGTTCAGACATTTATTTGAAAAGTTAGTCAGAGCTCTCTCGACTGGGATTAACCGCTGTGATGCTGTAAGAGCCCGCATCAGGGACAGGCACAAAGGATCTCACTAAGTGGAGGTCGGGGAGGCTAGGGTCAGAGAAGGCTTCCTTGAGAGAGTGACAACTGAGCTGAGACTGGAAGGAGAAGAAGAGTTATTATGGAAGGAATAGGAAAAGAACATTCCAGGAAGAGAGAAGAGCTTTTGTTTGGGAAGGACAAGGACACCAAAAAATTAAGCTGGACTTGCTTGAAAGATGGAAAGAATGGTGACTCATGCCTCAAGAAGAGGGTGTAGCCTGGCACTTGTGAGGAAGACTTAGCTCTTCAAGCCTGGAAGAGAGGATGGGGCTGAAGGGTGGTGTGGTGGGTAGCTGCGGTTGGCCGGCTCCTGAGCCCCGTTGGAATGCGGTGCCTCAGAGGTGGCCCAACTTGTTGGTGGTGACAGAGGGCTATGCATTGGCTCTTCCAACCATGGAAGGTTGCAGTGGGGGCACTGGGCCTCCCCCACTCCCGGACCGCCAATATGTGAATGAGGAAAGGATTAACACCTGATGGCTAATCCTTAATCACAAGCACAAAAGGCGCTGGAACAACAATGCAGTACTTTAATGAGATGCAATAGTATGTGGTGGCAGGTCAGGTTCAAATCTCAGCTCTATGTTCAACAGCTTTTCTCCCTGGGGCAGTTACTTGACCTCCATAGGCCTGTTTCCCTACCTGTAAAACACAGATATTTTAGCAAGTGGTGGGGAAAACTTAATTTGGTTAATGCCTGTGATGTTCCTAGAGCTGTCTGGCACAAAGTAAATTCCACATACATGTTAGTGAAAAACTGGCAGCCAGATGTGAGGTCCTTCTCCAATGTTCTTGGACTCCACAAGCTCCTGAGGGGCCAGTACAACCTACACGGGCAAGAAGGGGCTCCAAAGTGGGCTCAATCTCCACCCAAACTGTGGGAAGTGGTTGAAGTTGGACTGGGAAAACAAATGTTAATGTAACATTTTTTGCACCGACGGCATGTCCTAAAACAATTACATTTTAGGAAAAGGGGTGCTGGAAGAAAGCCTGAATTTAAAAAAAAGAAAGATGCCCGATTTTAAGGGAAATCAGATAAGGGTCACCGAGTCCTCAAGGCCCTGAAACGATTTCCCTCGGACACCCGGGTGAGGATTTCAGCACTAGCACTCAGGTGTGGTGAGCTGGCCTGGGAACCAAATTAGCCGTCACTGGAAAATCGACGTTTCAGGGAAAGCCCCAACATATGAAATGTTCTGTCCTGATTTGTGAGCTCCAGCTGCAGGCTAGGAGAAACAGTAGGCAGTAATTCACGACGTACCTGAGAAGCTCACGAAGACCAGACAGAGCGCTGCCCACTGCCCCACCCCCACCCCCCGCCGCCTTCCGAAGAGAGAAAAGCAAAGAAACAAACGTTAATGATGAACAAGACCAGGGAACGGCCCCCACCGCTCCGGAGACCGGCCACGTCTGGCCTCCGGCAGGGGCCGCTGCAGCCCGGGGAGCTGAGTCGCTCCGCCCCTCCCGGCTGCCCCCTCCCCCGTCCCCGCGCCTGGGGCGCTGTCGTCGCAGTTGCCGCTTCCTGCAGGTGCGTCTCCCGCCCGGCTGGGGTCTCGGCAGCTTTCCCCGGCTCCCGCCCGGAGGGACCCTGGCGGACCACTCACCCTGCTGCACGCCACTCCGCGGCACGCCACTCTGGCTGCGGACCCAGGGCGGGGGCAGAGCGCGCATGCGCTGCCGAGTTTCTTTTCCCACCGTGTCCCGGGCTCCCTACGTTGGCGGGAGTTGGCGCGTCGGGGACTTGAGGGATTGGGGACTTGCGGGTTGGGGGGGTGGGGGTGGAGGGTTGGGGGCGGGGCCGGCCTCTGCGGCCTGCCCTAGGGCCTCCTCGGGCCAGGCTGCCCCACGTGCGGATCCCCGAGACCCGGTGTCCTCCGGCCCAGCACAGGGGCCGCTGCAGCCCGAGAGGCGAGGGAGGGGGCAGGAAACCGCTGGAAAGTAACGTGGTCGGAGCAGGTGGGCCTGGTGGACCGCTGTGAAGGGGCAGCCCCAGGCCCTTTGTGTAGAGTCACGCTGATCACTGCAGCGTCCCGGGTGGCAGACGATGGTGTCATGGGGCAGGCTGGTGGCTGTGGGCGTGGGAGGAGGGGTCGGATTCGGGACGTAGTTTAAAGGTGCAGCTGTGAGGTCTGTGCCCAGCCTGGCGTTGTTGGATGTGAGATGTGAGAGAAAGGAGAAGCCGGGACCCAGGAGGGTGCTTCCCTAAGGCTTTGAGGGTTGAAGGTCAGGGAAAGCTACGGAGCTCGGGTTTGGCTGTGTGAGTGGGAGCCGTCTTTTGGACAGTGGAGGGGGGAGGCTGTCTGGAGCTCTGGGAGGATGGGGCATCAGAGAACTAGGTGGAAAACAGGCGAGGGTGTCTTCTGAAAGCCAGGAGACGCAAGAGTTTCCTGGAGAGGAGAGGTGATCAGGTGGCTCGGAGACTGGACACAAGGTTTAGCAAGGTGAAGGTAGCCGGCGACCTTGACAAGAGCAGGTAGGTGGTAGAGGAGGGAGGGGAATGAGTCTGCCAGTGTTGGTAGCCGAGGACCGGTGCACTGCATTGATTTGGCTTGTAAGTGTTCAAAAAGTTTTTATGGAGTGCCTATGTAAGGTTTTGGAGTTCCTTTGCGATATACTTACCATGTCCTTTAATTTGTTTTTATAAAATTTTTTTCTTGCATTCCTTGTATAACCTTTCATTTATTATATTCATTTATGATATTTTTCAGCATTAGTAGGTTGCCCCTTTTCTCCACAGAGAACATACATTTTTCTTTTTTTCTGATTCCGTAGGTGAGTTTCATGTTTCATAAGAAAGGCTGATTAAACAGGGGACTGCCATTCATGCAGAGTAATGTCCGTTTTGGGGAACCTCTTCTGTCCCCAGAGCTCCCAATGACTTGTTTTGATGAATGAGTTTGTTTCCTCCCCTGGGGTTTATCTTCCCACCTTGAAGGTACAAACAAGGCAGAATAATTGGTGGTCTCACCCAGGGCAGTTTTCACCCCTGGGGTTTTCTGGGCCCGACAACCTGAGTTTTCTATTGCCTTGCTGCCTTTCCCTTTTCTTCCGGAAACTTGCTTGGACCCTTGGACAGGGTCGTCAGCCTGTGGAAGGTAGAGCCCTGCCCACTCCACACCCCGCAGGAAAGCAGATAGATGGTCGCACACAGACAGCCCTTCCAGTACATACTTCGTGCTTGCATCTTTAAAATAGTCTTATGGTCTAAGTATCTCCGGTCTTGGGGATAAATTTCAGGTGGCACTGACCAAAAATGCTGGGAACATTTTGTCTCCATTCTCTGCTTTGTTTTCGCATTTACTGAGACACTCGCAGAACGTCTTGTAAATTCATGGAAACTCCAGCAAAACAAGTCTCACGTTCATTGAAAAAAAAAGAAAGTGACATGTTGACTAATGAAGCAGGCAGTGGAACAGCTTTTGTAACCCAGGAGACCAAAACTTTCTCCCTTGATTCATTCATTACGTCAGATAGACATAGAATACTTAGATTTCACCAATAATGAATTAGTGTGATAGATTTGAAGTTTTAAAAAGTGCCTGTTTAGAAAGAGTAATTTTAAAGTTATACAATCCATGAGTGTGTGCATACATGTTATATGTAAAATACATATATGTGTCATTAGACATTGAATTCACATAAATACTAAAACTATCTACAAAATACTGATTGCGTTGCGTAGGCAAAACATCTAGAAACTAATGATTTTTGGAAATGTTGAAACATTATTTAATAATAAAAACTATAATAATAAAGTAATAATGATAAAAAAATTGAGTAGAAAAACTTAGATGAAAAATTAGTAACATTTTACCCAGAAAATACAAGCCCTAATCTTATCAATTCTACAATTAAACATTCCTTAATATTCTCAAATATTTGACAACTCTTTATAATTAGCAACAAATTGAACACGTGCTCAGAAGGGAGTGCAGTTTTGCCTTCATCTCACAGCTCCCCAGCGGACCTGTCTTTTAGATCCTCGTGCAGAAGAGCTGAATGGTAGCAGCATAGTCAACTGCTTCATGTTGCTTCCTCTGTCGACAGAGGAGCGTCCAAACCTGTCATGAATTTCTATAAGAATTTATTTGAGCCCAAACTGACGACATTGCCAGAAAGCAAGTTCTCATGCTCTGGAGAATGAGTTTTGCAGTGTCTCGTAGGCACTGGAATTAAGGAGGGAACTCAGGAAAAGTACATGAACAAGATTATGTGATCGCTAGAGGGTGATGACGTGCTAGCTTCAGAGGGGTGTTAGCCTAGATGCACAAGAACAGGGGACAGGGCTTGCCTAAGGCAAAGAGTAACCTTGTAGGAAAAAGTTACATGTGTGCAGTGTGACTGTCCACCACGACCTGCCTCGTTAGGAATTTATGATCAGATCACCCTGTGAGGTTACTTTCCTAGATCCCCTTTTTCTTCCACACCTCTGCTGATTGGATTTTAAGTCATTCAAATTCTGAATGACTTAAAATCCTACCTTCATGGCTGAGAAAAAAGATGACAGATTATTCAGGAGTTATCCAGAATTCTTTGACAACACATGTGAATGTTTGCTAACATTACTATCAGCAGAAGCCCTGGCTGGTATGGCTCAGTTTGTTGGAGCATTGTTCCATGCAGAAGGTTTGGGGGTTCAATTCCTGGTCAGGGAGCATGAATCAATGTTTCTCTATCACGTTGATATTTTTTTTCTCTCTCTCCCTTCTCTAAAATCAGTCAACATTTAAAAAAATGTTTAAGTCAACAGAAGAAGAAAATAATTTTCTGGCTCCAATTGAGGTCTCCAAATTAAAATCGAGAGCAACAGTGGACTCACACAACTTCATCTTTGAGAGAAATAAATAAAGATTATATAGTAAGCTCAAAATGATAGCACAAGTAGCTTTGTGCAGCATGTAAGGAGCTTTTAGTACTTTAATCTTCACAGTTCTCAAGGGGTGCAGGTTTAACAGCCTTGTCTGTGACAGTATCTTAAAGCCTCAAATGGATCTGAGGAAAACCCCTTGATAATTATTGAAGCTAGGTGATGGGAAAATAACTTCTCTTTTCATACGTGTTTAAATTTTTCCATTAAAAAAAAACTATAGTAACACCTCACTTGTCCATTACTGAGGTATTCCAAATAATTAGTTTTTCCAAACAAATTGAAGTTTGTCAAAAGCTTATCATGCCCGTGCTGGTTGAAAACCATGCCCAGCTATTACCCCGCACGCTTCCTTTACATGGAGCACTGGGGTGGTTTCCATGGTGGTCCGCATTCCCAGTGTTGGAGTCTACAAGGTGCTCCCCAGAGTGGCTCTCCTGGGCTGCGGGGGCATCTGGGTCTGCCCCCCTTCTCCCGCCGGCACCCTGGTCAGCCAAGGGCCTTTTCTGGCACTCCCTTTGGCTCTGACCTGCATTCTCTGAGGAAGTGACTCCAGGCAGCAGAGGGGCTCATCCTTTGAGGTGTTCTGGAAACCACCATTATGCTTTTTTCTCGCCCAGTGTTTTTGGTTACAGCAGAGACAGGCCACAATGAAAATGTGTTGACAGGCTTGCTTCTTGTGTTTAAGTGAGGCTTATTGAAGTACGGTTTAGGTACTGTAAAATTCACCCTATTTTATTGTAAAGTTCTGTGAGTTTTGGAAAATCACCACAAAATTAAGACATAGAATTTTTCATTGCTTTGAAGTTCCCTGGCCCTCCCTGCCTCCCCTCCCCTGCCCACCACCCTGAGACTCTGGAAAGCACGGCTGTGATCTCTGTACCTGCAGTTTCCCCCTTTCATAATATCGTGTAAATGGTCTCAAACAGCATGTAGCCTTTTTGGGTCTGGCTTCTTTCACTTAGCATAATGCTTTTCTAATTTCCTTCTTTTAAAGAAAACTTTATTTTGAAATAGTTTTCGGTTTACAGAAATGTTACACGGACTATTTGCCCCATTTCCTCTAAGGTTAACAGCTGATGTAATGCGAGCGCAGTGATCTGACCCGGACCTTCACAGTGGCCTAGTACTGTTAGCTGGTGCGCAGGCTCCACACTTTGCCGGTTCTCCCTGTAGTGACCCTCTTCCTGTCTCGAGTCCAGTCTGGGATCTCACCTGCCATCAGTGGTCCTGGCTACTTCGTCTCCAGCCTGGGACAAGTTCCCAGTCTTTCTCTTTCGTGACCTTGATCAGTTTTTTGAAGAGCCAGTTTTGCTGTAGAATGTCCTCTTGATTGGGGTTTGTCTGATGTTTTCTTATAATTAAGTCGAGCAAATGCATTTTGGGGGGAAAAAACCGCAGGTGACATTTTTTCCTTCTCATTGTATCGTGTCAGGAGTTGCCTGAAGTGAGTGCGCTTATTGTTGGCGATTGACCTTGACTCTTTGGTTAAGGTGGTCCGGCAGATTTTTCCACTGCAGGTTGCATAGTACTTTTCTGATTTATTTGGTTTTGCATAACACTTTAAAAACGCATCTACGCCGTTTTACATGTCAGCAGTTTGTTCGTCTCATTGCTGAGCACCATTTCGTTGTGCTGGTGGACCACACAATTTGTTCGCCCGTTTATAAGTTGGTGGGCCTTTGATTTGCTTCCAGTGTTCGGCCTGGCGCTGTCCGATAGGCCTTGGTGCTCTCCTGTTGAGCATAAATAATTTCACAAAACACCACCATCAGATGAGGCTAGCCTGTGACCATGGTGAACTGGGACAAAAATTAGACAACTGCGTAATAGGTCTAAACCTAGAGAAAAGCAAGAGCATATCTTAACCACAGAAATGACAAAACATCCTCTTACCTGGCTCACACCAGGGCCTGCTGTTTATGGACTAACCACAGCTCCAGCCTCACTTCGTTAGATTCACCAATCAGTCGGGGTATCCCGTTTCCTGACCGCATCCAATCCGGGATAAAGCCTCACTCCCTCGAACCCTCCCCAGCCTCAGCTAAGGCAAGCCCAGCCCCTATTTCTGACACTGTTGCTGGGACGCGCTCCAGTTCCGGTCGCTGCTGCTCTCACTGCAGCTGCTCAGCAGCCAGTGCGCTCTTTGACAGCGCAGGCAGCATTTGCGCGCGCGCGCACCGAACACCCTTGCTCCCGCAGCTGTCTCCATGCGCCCCATGTCCCATCCCACCCCCAATTCTGTTTTACTCATTTCTTGGGAATACTTCCATTTTTAAAAAAAAATCATAAATGGAAATAAGTACTACGGTGTATACTCGTATCTTCTCTCTCACATAACACCATTTGCACCTGACTCTTCCCCCACGACATTATATTTTGGAGATCTCTATCAGATCAGAGAGAATATCTTTATTCTGTTTTGTTTTTTAACATGTGCCATCTGATCATTGGAATGACTATGGCGTTAAATAGTCTGATTTGGCACTAACATGTTTTTGAGTCTCGTCTTCTATACCTTTATTTTTAACCTGTGACTGTCTTCCGCTCTGCTGATACCAACATCAAGTACTAATGAAGCCAGCAAGCTGTCTGCTTATAAATACTGAATCAACCACCAAATGACATTTAATTAGACTCGTTCACTTGGGTTATTTTACTTTATTTATTTTTTAAAAGATCTTATTTATTTCTAGACAGAAGAGAAGAGAAGGGGAAAGAGAGGGAGAGAAACATCAGTGTGTGGTTGCCTCTCGCGCACCCTTAATTGGGGACCTGGCCTGCAACCCAGGCATCTATCTGCCCTGATTGAGAATCAAACTGGCAACCCTTTGGTTCGGAGGCCGGCACTCAATCTACTGAGCCAAACCAGCCAGGGCTGGGGTTATTTTAAATACACATAAAATTTACCACCTTAACCACTTTTAAGGTTACAGTTCAATATTGTTAAGTCCATTCATGTGGTACAACCCATCTCCAGAACTCTTTATCTTGCAAAACTGAAATGTTATACACATTTTATTATTTTAAGACTATTTTATAGTTTACAAACAGTAAAATTAACCATTTTTTTGTGTTGTGTTCTATGGGTTTTGACAGACACAATCCTGTGACTATCACCAAAATCAAGACAGAGCAATTCCGTTACCGCAAAAGCCCTTTACGGCCCTTTGCGTGTCCACTCTTCCCTGCTCGGGCAGCCACTGATAGTCTTCTGTCCCCACAGTTTTGTCTGTTGGAGAATGTCACGCTAGTAGAATCATATGCACGTTCTTCTACACGGCAGCCATGTTGCATGTTACAAGTGTGCCGTTGTTTGTTGAACTGGCCCCCTGCAGATGGTCAGTCAGGTTGTTTCTAGTCTCCTGCTGTGAATCACAGTGGTCTGAAGAACAACCCTGTGGATGGCGCATTTTGGATGTGTGTAAGTCTGACTGTTGTGAAATGTCCAAACCGGGGACTGCCAGGTCAAAGGGAACATGCATTTGTAGTTTTGATAGGTTGTTTTCCAAAGGAATTGTAAACTTCTGGGAAATACGTTGTTTTTCTTTTTTCCCCTATATCCACAAACCTTTAATCCTGAGTTTTTCTAACAATTTGACCCACGCGATAGAAGTCAGCTCTGCCAATTACCACGCTGATGTCACTGATGCAAATAGTGTCTTTTTCTGTGTCTCCTTTTCTTTTATGAATTCCTCAGGAACAGAGATTTACTAAATGTGCTTTAAGACACAAGTTTCTGCCCCGGCCAGTGTGGCTCAGTTGATTTGAGCGTTGATTCCCCCTAAAGGGTTGCAGGTTTGATGCCCAGTCAGAGCACATGACTAGGTTGTGGGTTCTGTCTCTTGCCGGGGTGCATACGAAAGGCAGCTCTATTGATGATTTACTCTCATGTCGCTGTTTCTCCCCCTCTCTCTCCCTAGCTTCCCCTCTCTAAAATCAGTGAGCATATCCTTGGGTGAGGATTAAAAAAAAAAGACAAGTTTCTTTGATGTCATCTTTGTCCTATGTGTTGTCATAATAGAATATCTTTTTGCTTAATTCAGATCTCAGAATTTACATTCTCAGAGAGAGGCCGGTGGTTTTCACACCTTGTTAAAAGCAGGGGGACCTGTTTTTCAAATGAATTCTCATATCTAACCCCATCTCAAGCCTGGAAGGCAGTGGTTCTCCAACTTAAGCATTCATCAGAATCACCAGGCTCAGATGTGGGCTCCACCCTGAAGTGTCTCATTCATGGGTGGAGCCCATGGCTTTGCGTTTCTGACAACATCTCAGGTGATGCCTTTGCTGCTGATCTGGGGACAACAGGAGAACCACTGCGCCAGGCACCCAGGGGCTCTTGAGAACAAACTGAAAACAGCTGGTTTAGAGGCTGAACACCATGAAGATCTGACACCAAAGATTTTTAAGGGCATTCTTACTTTTATTTACATATATGTATATATTTTTGTGAAATACAAGTATTTTCTGATTTTTTCTGTTTGTTTTTGTGATTTTTCCAAAGCCCATCTCAAGAGTTAGTACTGTAAAGAAACCTGATGGGACCACTCCAGATTGTCCCCAGCCGATTCATCTCCCAACTGTATTGTGGATTGAAATCTCCAGCTGCCTCAGGAACCAAGATTTGCCTTACAATGGCTCGTCCAAGCTCAGGTAGGTCTTTCCTAGCCTGCCTTCTCATCTCCAGTGGAATTTGAAGTACCTGAAAATTTCCTACACTTTGAGGGGAATGTTTTATATTGAAGTGGGTGCTGGGCCTGATTTTGGAGAAGGCCACCCTGTGCTTTTGTCCTTAGGCAAGTCCCTAACAGGACAGGTCGGGAATGATCTCCTAATAGCCAAAGTAAGTCCATTTAAGACATTTTGTTGCTTCTCCCAGAATATTTGCATTTAAGCCTTTCACACATGATTTGTATTCTAAACCCCTCCCTGCAGGGGAGGCAAGCTGGTGATTGTCTTGCGGGATCCCATGGGGTTAAACTTTTTACTGGGCAGAAATGATTTGTATCTCTGCCGGACAAAAACTGACAAGGTAACATTCCTACACCCTGATTGCATAGTGGGTATAGAGCACAACAGATTTATGTAAGAAATGATCCTTAGGTGGGCCTGTTGAACCGCGCCTCAACGTGGCATTGCAAGGCCATGCTGAACTCTTTTTGCCTCGTTTTTAACTTTCGGATAACTTCCTAGTGCTGCGAGTATGCGGAATCGTAATAGCGCCTCCTTCCATGTTGCCCGGTCTCAGCCACGATGAAGAACCCACAGAACCCAGTCCCACCGAGCCGCCAGCCCCCGAGGTCCACAGCCGTGCAGGACAGGCTGCTGGTGGCTGTGATGGCTCCCAGGAGCGTGTGCTTGACCAAAAGTGGGCCACCTGGGTCTGAATGCAAAACATGCTGGTGTGTTTTTCTTTAGCAGTTAGGAAATGTCTTTTTAAAATAGGATTCCACACCGCTTTAACATTGTTGTATCTTAAATCCTGTTTTCCAAGAACAAAACCCGAGCTGACTTTTTTGTTTCTAGAAGTTACTTAAAGTGCTACCTGAATAGAAGTCACTCTGATCTGGGAATCTATTCATCAGACTTTACATTTGCAGTAGAAAACACCCATAGAGCAGGGGAAAGTTTGATGGGTGAACGCTGAGGTCCTTAAAGATGTCTGTAGGGTTTCAATCCAGGAGTCATATAACTAGTTCCTAGAAAAATATTTGTACATTTTCTTATTTAGCATCTTGTTCTTTCTGTAGATCAGACTGGGTTTGATTTCTTTTTCTGAAATCTCCCTGGTTAGACCACATAAATGGGCCTTATTTTTCGGGCCAGTCTATTTCTGAAAGGGGCATGAGCGTAGGCAGTGTTAGAATGGCCGGCTGGGAGTTGGGCTGGTTATACCAAAGGCAACCATGTGCCTGAAGCACTTCATTTCTTTTGAGCCTTGCTGCAGAAAGTGATCCCCGAGAGCTCCAGGAATGTGGGGCTGGAGCCTCTGCTTCTTTGTTTCTGAGAGTCTGCTTTGACTCTGTTCATCTTCCCAGTAGTCAGAGAGGAAGGGAAAGGGAGGGGGGATGGAGTCTTTTTTGAAATTCTCTGTCCAGCGTGGGCCAGAGAGGTGGTCCTGGGCTTGGGGGGGGGGGGTGGCGAGGAAGTGCTGCTCTTGCTTAGATGGAGCCAACAAATAGAGGAAACCAGTGGGATCCTCTTTACCAGCCTGGGGGACAAAATGAAGTCACATCCCCTTTAACATTCAGCCGTGACCCCCACCCCACTATCTTCCTTTCCTCAATCCTGCCTGTTGCTGGTTCCATCTCTTAGGGTGTGCTCATTCAGTCCAAGGGTTAACCTTGGTTGCCGTTGCCTCCAGGGTGGATGACCAGCAAGCCTGCTCCATCAGCTGTGGAACTCACGTCCGCTTTTGCTGAACTTTTCAGTGCTTTAGAACAGACTGGCCTTCGAAAAGATGTGTTTTAGTGACCCAGGCCAGCCACAGGCAGTGCTGGACTGGCACTTGCTTCTCCAGTGGTGGGCTGAGGGGGATCTCTTCTCCCTGAAGCTTATGCTCAGCTCTGTACAGGTGACACCTGGCTTGCTGGGGCTGCAGCACACACTTACCCCTCACATGGGGCTGCAGAGCCACAGTGTCTGAGAGAGTGGTGCTCTCAGCCACATGCTAGGCCCTGACCTCATCTCTGCCACCCAAGAGGAACAGTGGCACTTCCAAGTCTGGGATGGGGACAGTTGTTTCAGAGGTAAACTTCACCTTGGAGTCCAGTAGGCCTGAGGACGGTCCACACACACACACATACACACAAAACTTCTCTTTACTTTCAGGAAGGAAGATGCATTCTCATCCATTAGCCTCTTAATCTTTATACCAGCACTGTTCTAGGGAGGATACTACCGTGCACGTCAGATCGCCCAGGGAGCGGCAGGCAGGGGCTTGCAAATGAACACGCGCACGGATGGAGGCAGAGCTGAGATTCAGGGCCAGTGCTGTGTGCCCGAAGTTCCTGCTTCTTTCTTAAGATGTTGTGCATTCACACATCAAGGGCATGGTGGCACCTTCACAGTACAGGAATGATTATATTTGGGTGTATTAGAGTCCAATTTCATGTAAGGCCAAGTTTCAAAATACAGGTATCTTCTGCTTTTAAAAAGTTTGCTCTATACCACTTTGCTATTACAAAAAGCCTACATCATCAGTATCTGTTTTTGTTAACCAAAGGACATCCGGAGGATTTTTGCATTTATGAAAAAAAGGTGAAAAACAAAAATAGCATTCAGCATTTATTTTGCAGTGAATTACAGAGACAGTACACGCCCCAAGCAGTAGCGAGAGTAGCCCTGCCAAGCTCCTTCTCTGGAACTACATTTGGCATCATGCGCCAGAGCTTTGAACTGTGTCTGTGAGCATCTGTGCTTTATCCCCATTATTGTGTGCATCTGTTAGCAAAATGTGTCCGGAGGTAGTTGCTTCTTCCCTTTATGCAAGGTTTCGTAGGAGCACTCCACTTTGGACAGTGAGGGAAACATAGGCAGGCAATTGATATGGATTTAAATACCCAGATGATGCACTGGACTGATAAAGTTTTATTCTCTCTTTAGATATGGCCGATTTTCGGAAGTTCTTTGCAAAAGCAAAGCACATAGTCATCATTTCAGGGGCTGGCATTAGTGCTGAAAGTGGGATTCCGACTTTCAGAGGAGCTGGAGGTTATTGGAGAAGGTGGCAGTCTCAGGTTAGTAGAGTTTCCAGAATACTAAGAGGCTCTTCTGAATGAAATCATAACAGAGTTTGACTCAGAACATATACTGATGCCTGAAACCCAGAGAGCAAAGTTTTGAAATTAACTTAACGACGCTTGGCCTGTTCATTTTGGCACCGACACAAGGTCCATATGATTAAGATGTGACATCGAAGCAAAGCAGCTGCACCCCTCACTTTCTAGGTACGCATAGATTGCATTTATTCTGATAACGGTTAGATTTCTTCTAGTGCTTAAAGTGCAATCAGAAAGCCTTGGTTAGCACGGGTCCTTACTATGGGTATTGAAATTAAGTATTACAAAATTTTAAAGTTTCTGTGAACGTTTCACATTAAAACTGAAGTTGAATTGTTGAAAGCCTAGAGCTTGATATTCAAAACTTTATATGAAGGCCCTTAGAGTGGGAGTTTAAAGAAATTGAGTTTTTATCGAGGTATATTATCCATACAGTAAAACTCACTGAGTTTAAGTGGACAATTCAATGACTTATTACAAATGTACCCAGAGTGTAGCCACCACCAGGTCTGGGGCGGGACGTTGGGGGCCCCAGATTACTCCTGCTGTGGCCAGTCTCCCCTCCCCCAGGAAATCCCTGGTTTTGGAGGGTAGGGGATTTTTTCTGATTTTTCATCACTCCACCCCAGCTTCTAGAACTCTGGAACAATGTAGGTGCTTAACAGATTTTTGTTGGTTGAATGAAGAGAAACATAAATAATTACTTCAACACATGACTTCCAAATTCAGTAGATAATTTCTCCTTACGTGAAGGGTTAATGAACCTGCCCTTTTTTCCTGTATTAAAAGTCCCAGGATGGCAAATATTTAGAGTGTATTGTCACTTCTCCAGTGCCCTCCAGATGAGGCCTGAGGAGGTGGACATGGGAATCATCACCTTGGAGATGAAGCAGGGGAGACGGAAGGGTGGAGGGCCCTCAGGGTCCCACAAGAAAGAGGAGCTGCAGAGAGCAGTTCCTGAATTAGAGACGCGGAGGGGGCTCACCAGGTGTGAGGAGGAACTTAGGGTGGGGTGCACTGTCCTGTGAGCACAGCCCAGAGTCTGTGGGGCAGCGAAGGAGTCCGCAGTAGGTTTGGCGCCCTCTGTGTTCCCAGTACACACAGGGTGGGCAAAAGTAGGGTTACAGTCATGAGTACGCGGAACACGGGTGATTCTTGTATTAGTTTTTATTTATTACTGACTGTAGACCTGTGTTTGCCCACCCCTCTATATCCGGGGTCTTGTGCTACCTCTGAACTGCTCAGGCCACTTGGGCTATGAGTGGGGGGCAGGAAGGACGGAAGTACAGGGTTGACACAAATAATCCACAGCATAGACGATCCACTGCCCGTGACTGCCAGGCAGATGGGGGGGCCTTACGGTGAGATAAAGGCGTGGTACCACCACTGCCGCAGTCAAGATACTGAATGCTCCGGTCATTGCCCAAGGTTCCCTTTCCGGTCAGCTGTCCGCCCCAGACGGCTACTACTCGGTTCACAGAAATGAGGTTCGTCTGTCCGAGAAGAGGAGTCGCACTATAAAACACATATTGTTGTATATTTTGTTCATGTAATACCTTTGGTGTGTAGCTGTAATTACAGTTATCAAAACTAAGTGTCTCAACTGCAGTCATTAGACCTCCCTTGGGCGTTGTACATGTCACTTTTTCCCCTGACTTCACATATTTTGGAGCTCCAACCTAAATTGCCTTCCTGCCTGTTGCTTTACTTCATGCTCATAACTTACTTGGGGGGGGGTAAGTGGGACAGGCTGCCCTTTCCCTGGGTTGTAATTGGGAAACTTAAAACCGATTTCTCAGGGCTCTCATTGGTCCAGGATTGGGACACAGGCCATGTACAGCCCGGGCCCCTGCAGCGGACGGCCGCTTGCACCCTGCCTCCGAGGTAGAGAAAAAGGGGCCCGCAAGTGTTCCCCGCCGCTGCCCGTGCCTGTGGGAGCCACGCCCCGCTGCCTGTGTTCCAGAGCTTTGCACACCTCTTTCCCTCCCTGACTCCTGCCTCCTCTCTTACTCCCAGGCCCTGGCCACTCCCCAGGCCTTTGCCCAAAACCCGTCCCTAGTGTGGGAGTTCTACCACTACAGGCGCGAAGTCATACAGCGCGTAGAGCCGAACCCCGGGCACTTCGCCATCGCCAAGTGTGAGGCCCGGCTGCGTGAGCAGGGCCGCCGGGTCACGGTCATCACCCAAAACATCGATGAGCTGCACCGCAAGGCTGGCACCAAGAACCTTCTGGAAATTCATGGTGAGGACCCTCAGCCTCACGTGGGGAGGGAACCAGACTTTAAAACACCTGTCTTGTCCTAGCCGGGTAGCTCAGTTGGTTGGAGCATTGTCCCCATACACCAAGGTGGCGGGTTTGATCCCCTGTGAGGGCACATACAAGAAGCAACCAAGGAATGTACAGGTGAGTGGAACAACAAATCGATGTTTCTCTCTCCCCCAAATCAATTTTAAAAAACTAAAATAAAACACATGTCCTGCCATTTCCCACCTGGACTCACTAAAACAGAATCTGCATTTTGACAAGATGCGCAGGTGTCTGGTGTGCACAGGTGATCCTGGAAAAGCGCTGGTCTGCACAGCTGCCCGTACCCTCCTCCCTGGGGGGTTCTGCTGAGCCGGTTGTGGTCAGAGACAACTGCCCAGCCGGGCTGAAGGGCCCAGGAGGTGTGGGCCATTGAACAGCTGTGCCTTTAGCAGGATGTGGCAAAGGAGGACCTTGGTGTTCCCCAGGGTGTCTGTTTACTTTCCCTTTGTCCCCCATTTGGCACTGTCCACTGAGGCTGTGCTTCTGCTAAGCACTGCAGCCTTTAAGGCACTGCCAGCTCAGTCACCTTAGCTATCAAGCCCACCACATTTGTGACCCGTGTGGGTTTTGTCTTAGGTCCCTCTGGCTTCCCTTCTCTGCCCTCCTTTTCCCTCTTGTCCTCTTAGTAATTCTTTCCCCTCTTTGCTGTCACCAGAAATCTAATAAATCCATCATACAAGAGCATAAATGGGCATGCGAGGGTTTTTTCCCCAAGGACGTTTGCATTTAAGAGCCTATAAAACTTCAATCCCAAGGAATGCATTTCTAAATGTGGAATTCCCAGAAATAGTGACCCAGTGGGGAGTGTTGGCGTGCGTGTGCGTGTGCGTGCGTGCATGCGTGTGCCATGAAGCGGCCCGTTTTTGCCTAGGCTGCGGTCACCCTGAGGATGAAAGCTGAGTGCTGCTCGCTGGGATCCCATCTCTCTCGTGTGTCCCAGCAGCGTTAGCTACCTACTAACCACGTGTCTTTTGGGCGCCTTTTTCTGCTGGATCTGGGATGGTGTTTCCACAGGCCTTCCCGTTTGTCTGCAGTGTCAGAGTGTAGGCTGTGTCGCTGGCCGTGTAGAATGTACGAAACGGGGATAGGACCGCTCTCATCCAGTTATTTTAAGGGTTAAATAAGATACTACATGCATATGCATATTAGTTGGAACTTTTTTGGTTTCAAGTGATGAGAACTCTCTTCTAATTTAGGCAAAAATAAAAGGGAGCCCCTCCTTTCATCAGATTGAAGATGCCATCAATTTTAAGATGCATCATGTTTTTAATGTGATACTTGGAAAGAAAGGAAGTCATCTGCCCAAACCATGTTATCATAGTCTATTATCCCTCAGAATTGCTATGTCATACTTATAGAAAGGGCTTGTTAAAACTTCCTCAGACACACACTTTTAGAAACTGTCACACACATATGAAAAACAACATGGGTGAAATAAAGCGGTTAAGACATTTCTTCTGAATTTCTCATGAGTCCGAGGCACCAGTGACTGTGTTTGCCATACACTTCTGTGCTCTGTGCCACCAAGGGGAGCGGCGATGTGGCATTTCCTAAGAGGGTGCCCCTCTCTCACCCCTGGGCTCCTAAGCTGCTGACGCCCGCACCTTCTGCGGGCTTGGTATTGGGCCTTTCTGGATCTTACCAGCAGGTGGCGGTGGAGGGGTTCTAGACAGCAGCAAGGACTCCATTTCTTCCCCACCTGGCCCTCATGTGGTTTGTTGGCTGAAACATGCAGGGGCTGCCTTTGTCCAGTCAGCACACCGAGGTTAACAAGTCACCGCATGCATCCATCATTGGTGTTATCCTTTCACAAGTCTGTGCAAGTGCCGGCTGTGAGAGCCACAGTCACACCCGTTCCGTGGCCTGTGGCAGTTGCAGGACGCATCTGAGTTTCAGAGATGTTAACATGGGGAAAAGTGGTCATGCTAACACTGACAAAATAGGTATGTCTGCTTGCAAAACTGAGGAGCCCGGGGCGGAGCTGATGTCAGTAGCAGGCGCCCTGTCTTACTCTCCCTGCCTCTCCGCCTCTCCTCTCCTCGCGTTGCTGACTCAGTTAGTTCACGTCTCCCTCTGCAGCTGACCATCTCCACGACCAGCAAAGGTAGTGTCCGGCGGCTGCAGGCTCACCCCAGCTCAGCTCTCCCCTTGGAAGATAAACCTCTGCATGGCCTAACCTGGTCACTGACCTCCTTTTTGACCAAAGGCGGGTTAGGCTGCTGTGATTGGGCCAGTTTGGAATGTGTGTGCACGAACTTGTATTTCAGGATGTAGTTGACGCTCCATCAGCTCAGCACAGGATAGAGGAGAGGTGGGTCCTCAGCTAAGTGACACTGGACAGAATGGAACAATATGCATGCACCACAGCGTGTGACGCGCTCAGCACAACACCGGCACGTGGCGAACTTGTAGTGAATTGTAGTCACCATTATTGGGTTAGCTCAGTAGTTACTCATTTTAAATTTTCTTCATTTGTCAGTTGATTATTAATTGATCGATCTAGTTTTAGATAGAAGATTCAAGTTTTATTAAGTTGAAATTAAGATTTGTAAACGCATCTCAAGCTACTGAACCTTTATCAATCATGTACTTAGTAAATCATGCCCTTAGGTCTGGTTGGCCTCATCTACCCCGTAGACCAGTTCATTTCCACCTGAACGTCACTCCAGGTAATCTGAGAGCTCCTTCATCATGGAGGGCATTATTCCATCTGCCTCTCTTCCCTCCAGATGACAAAGCCCTAGAGGACAGATGCTCTTGGCATGTTCAATAGCACTGCATGCCTTTACATTTCCCATGATAACTGGGGTAGGCCTACTTCCTAAAATGAACATATAAAAACTAAATGATTTTGTACCTTTTGGACGTGGAGACAATTGCTCTTGATGATATCGTTTCTGGTCTGCTAACTTGTGTTTTTCAGGTAGCATATTTAAAACTCGATGTACCTCTTGCGGAGTGGTGGCTGAGAATTACAGGAGTCCAATTTGTGCAGCTTTATCAGGAAAAGGGTAATTATGCTGCACTACAGAATAATTGTATGTTGTTTTCTCTTTTAAATTGAACATCCGTGTGAGGAAATTGTACATTATTCTAAGATCTGCATGGATATTTATGAGAAATAGGACCAAGTACATTATAGCATATTATGAAAGAAATATTTGGCTCATGATTTACAATGTTAAGTGAAAACCACAGGCTCTAACTATACGGTATGATCCCAACTTTGTATTTAAATACACACACATGCGCGTTCCCCATGTTGATGTTTCTGTGTATAGATAATAGACCTGATCCCAACTTTGTATTTAAATACACACACGCACGCACGTTTCCCCATGTTGATGTTTCTGTGTATAGATAATAGACCTGAAGAAAAGACAGTGATTTTCAGGACTGGTGGGATAATAGGTAATTAATTCTGATTTCTTTTTTATTTTTATTTTTTGAATTTTCCAACATTTTTCTGATGACCGTGTACTGTTATTGTAAATAAGGAAAGAAATTAAGAGTAGACTCAGAATATTCAGAAAAATTCTATCTGACCATTTGAAATCAGTATAAATTATACAAGAAATATATCAATGTAATGTCATTGAAGAAGATTCCAATTATAACATATGCAGTGCCAATCATGAAACTCCCCTCGGCACATCTGGCTCTCCATATACAAATTCCCTTCGAGGTGGAACCGCTGGTCCTTCCTTGATGTCTTGTCTTTGAGTGCTGCATGTATTAAGTAGGAGTTTTGCAGCATGTCCTGCCAGGCAATATATTTCTTTGTTCCTTGATTGTACCAACGACATGTCTCTTTTCTAACCCTGTTTACTTCAGTGCTCCAGAACCTGAAGCACAAGATGCCAGAATCCCAGTTGAGAAACTTCCCCGGTGGGTAAAAATCTTTCATCTGTACTTGGTGTTCCAGGTTGCAAAAAAAGAAAATTAGGAATCAAAATCTAAGTTCATTTGGTGAGGTGCCCCTTAAATTCTCCAATGTAAAAACCAGCCCTGACCCATGAGGCCAAGGGCAAAGGCACAGAGGATGAACCATACCAGGGTAAAGGACACCGTTGCTGTCCAGTCCCTTTTTGCTTTGTGTTACTGCAGGACATTTTGAGGCCTGGAGAGTTTCTGAGGCTGTTAACGCTCCAGAAGCTTACTCAGTGTACGTAAAGCATAGAGGCTGGCGTCCTGTAACTGGCCAATAAACTTTAGTTACTATCCTCTTCATCCTCCTCATTGTCATCAGGGTTATTAACCCAGGTTTATGGAGGCAGTAAAAGGTCTTGCAAAGATGAAATTATAGAACCAAACATAATTTTTGTAGATTTAAAAAAATAAACAAAACTAGAAAGTTTTTTACATCAATTTTTAAAAACCAGACATTAAAATAGAGCCTCCATAAGTGTTTCCTACAGTGCTAGACCCATGTGAGGGTCATGGGCAGCGCCTGCAAACAGGTGCTGTGTGCTCAAATCACACCGCAGTCAATGAGCTGCCGTGCGTTCACTGCGCTGCAGGGCTTCTCCGAGCATTTCATGCACTGAAGGATGATGTTACTCTAAAACGTGGTCATAATATCTTAGCATTTCACTGGTTTATTTAACCGCAGAGCCCTTTTTATTTTTCTTAATAAGGGTTTTCATTACTAAATGCTAAAGTTTCGATCTGAAAAAACAGGGAATCCTAGAGGGCTCCTGAGTAGAACTTTACTATGATGAAAATGGTGTTTGGGCGAAATTATTTGATTATTTTAAAAATATTTTATTTATTTATTTTTAGAGATGAGGGAGGGAGAAAGAGAGGGAGAGAAACATCAATGCGAGAGAGATACATTGATCGGTTGCCTCTCACGTGCCCCCAACTGGGCATCTGACCTGCAACCCAGGCATGTGCCCTGACCAGGAATTGAACTGGCCACCTTCTGGTCTGCAGGCGGGTGCTCAGTCCACGGAGCCACACCAGCCAGGGCTGGGGGAGATTATTGTAGAAGGTACATATAAAGTAATTAAGAGATAGTAGGGAGTAAATGAGAGATTTTTAGTAATTGACACCGGAAAACTTGGCTATTGACAGGGCCAGAGAGAGGTGAATCTCAGAGAATGAAAGGAGGTCATTGATGAAATTGGGGGAGGCAATCGGGGGCAATCTGAGTCCGGTGTTCCTCCCAGGCCTGGGTACCTGGGCACAGTCGTGCCCGTGAGTGTGATGAAGTCACTGGGGAAGAGAAAACTGTTTAAGAAAGGGAAGGTCAAGCTTGGCTGAAACACGTTTGTCTCCAAATCAACCCAGCGCATTCAGACAAAATAAAAACTCTGTAAGGCAGTTAAAGTTAGTGCTTCATATTCAGGAGAGGTTTCTAAGGGCTGGGAGGGCAGGGATGGTGATCAGAAGGGGCAGGTCTGGACAGCCTGGATTTGGGGCAGTCCTGACCTTCCTCCGGTCCACCTGGGCAGACCTTCCGGCAAGGCCCAGGGTTGGGTTAAGGATAATATTCTTACAGGTGTGAAGAGGCAGGGTGCGGGGGCCTGCTGCGACCTTACGTAGTGTGGTTTGGAGAAAGCCTGGACCCTGCCATTCTGGAAGAAGTTGACAGAGAGCTGACCCGCTGTGACTTATGTCTAGTGGTAGGTCATGTCCTTCCCTGATCGTGCAGATTTTCTGAAACACCAGGACTGGGGTGGAGATTATTCCCTCCCTCCGCTTCCCGCCCTCCCTCCCTCCCTTCCTTCCTTCCTTCCTTCCTTCCTTCCTTCCTTCTCTTGAAATGTGTTTTGAGAGGCCTGTGATGTCCTAAAGAAAAACTAGGAAACAGTGCACAAGAATTGATCTTAAAATACAAAACTATACAAGACCATGTCTTGGGCTTCTTAAAGCCTTCTCTCCCCCCAAAAATCATAGAAGGAGCATGTTATTGGTTCTGATTTTAAAAATAATATGTGTTCATTATTAAATTTAATTGAGAAAATACAAAAAGAGGAAATTAGAAATCACTAATAATTCTTCCATCCAAAAATAACGTGTTAGCCATTTAGTATGTTTTCTTTTAGACCAGGCATGAGCAGACTGTGGCCTATGGGCCACATCTGACCTGCCCCCTGTTTTTGAAAATAAACTTTTATTGGAGCACAGCCATGTTCCTTCTTCGATGTATAGTCCATGGCTACTTTCACACTACAATGGCAGATTCGAATGTTTGCAACAGAGACCATATGGCCTGAAAAGTCTAAAACATACTCTATTTGGCCTTTTACAGAAGTTTGTCCACCCCTGGTCTAGACCTTTCCTTATGCAGATGTGCACATATTGATTAAAATTCAAAGAAAAGGGCTCATACTCCCAAAATACTAATTTCAAAAGACTATGCTCACCCCTATGTTCATGCAGCATTATTTATAACAGCCAAGATATGGAAGCAGCCCCTGTGCCCAACAATAGATGAGTGGATTTAAAAAGCTGTGGTGTATATATATAAAATGGAATATTACTCAACCAAAAAAGAACTATTTGAGACCGCGTAGACGGACCTACAGGGCATTGTGCTCAGTGACGTAAGTCAGTCAGAGAAAGACAAACACCCTATGGTCTCACTCACATGTGGAACCTAATGACCAAAATGAACAAACAAAATTGAAACAGACTCAGGCACAGAGGGTGGTTGCCCGAGGGGAGGGGGGCTGGGGAATTGGGGGAAAAGGTGAGAAGCACGAATTGATAATTACGGAATAGTTGGGGTGTGAAGTTCAGCACACGGGGTGCAGTCAATAACCCTGTGATCCCTGTGTGTGGTGCCAGGTGGGCAGTGGAAATACTCAGGAGAACACTTTGTAAAGCATGTGACTTTGTGACCACTCTGCTATACACACGGAACCAATACAAAATAAAACTGAAGCAAACTGTAATTTTTAAATTTAAAAAATAAAATTGAAAAATGGGTTTACTTTGTTCATGTAGCCATTCATCTAGTGTATCCCATGTCGGTACTCGGTGCACACTGTCTCCTCATTGGCGGCGTGGAGTTCCGGTGCATGTTTTCCTGTCCTCTATTGTTGGACTCTCAGGCTGTTTCAGACTTTGGTATTTTAAACAACACTATGGTGAATAGCCTCAGACATAACTCTTAACAAGCTCTTCAAATTATTGCCTCGGGACAAATTTCTTAGAAGTGGAATTACTGGACAAAGGGTAGGCACATTTCAAATTTTCCTTAACAGGTCTTTAAAAACAGAGGCACTGTCTCACGGGGGCACACCCGTTCCGCCAGTACCTACTGAGTGCATCCCGAAGCTGAGTGTGTAGGGTCAGTGTTCGTGCTAGATGGCTGAGGTGAGAAAGGCTGGCTTGTAAAATACGTTCTGGTCTTCCCATCCCCTCCCCCGCAGCCACCTCAGTACTTGAGTTCTGGCTAAGAACTCAGACCCAAGACTCCGTTATAAGCACAGGTTGTTTCAGAAAGTAACATGGGGTAGGGGAAGAGAGTGGCGGAAGGAGTAGGCCAGCTGGCCTCCGCATTCTTGTAAAGAATGTTTATAAACCTATATTCGTAGAGAAAAACCTGAAAGAATAGGCATCACAATGCAAACAGTGGTTATCTTGGGGTAGCAGGATTATGAATGATATGTGTATGGTTTTTTTTCTTTGAATTATCCAACTTAAAAAGGAACATGGATATTTGTAACACTTCAAAGAGCAGAAACAAAAGTAAACTTAACCCCGAAAGGTGATGACTCATTTCGTTGCCGCTCTACATTTGCACAATTCTCCTTGTCATGTCCTTCTGAGTTCCAGTATCAGCCAAAAAGGCGCCCCTTAACTTCCCATTTGTCCCTTAAATGCTCTCCTTTTACCCCATCCAGCTTAGTGTTCCCCACACCTGAACCACAAACCTGCCCGGGTCTAGGGGCGATTTTCTGAAAAAATGTTTCTTCTCCGCACAGTGTGGTCATTTGCCTGTTTCCATCTGTTTGCTTGTAGGTGGGAACTTCCTCTGTGGTTTATCCTGCCGCCATGTTTGCCCCCCAGGTGTCGGCCAGGGGGGTGCCGGTGGCTGAGTTTAACATGGAAACCACGCCGGCCACGGACAGATTCAGGTACAGGGATTACCGCGGTGGGAGATGGAAGGGGTTAAGCGGGTTCAGGCACGGTCCTCTAAAGAGATTTTACCTACTGTTCTAATTAAAGAAACAAAAAGGCCCACCGAGTTTGTGTTTTATTTGGTCTGTTGTTGCTTTTAGGGAAGAACAAAATATTGCTAACTGTAGACAGCGGTGGCTCTTTTTACCAGGGGTGTGTCATAGGGCTTTTATTTTTCACATTTTGAAAGCTCTTCTTTGATTCCTTAGGCTTTGTCCTCAGTTATCTTCTTAAACTAGATTTAGTAAGCCTGGGAGACACCCAGTCAGAACTTCATCGCCTCTGCTCTCATTGCGAGGCTCCCTGGGCACGTTCCCCGGGTCTGATGGCCAGGAATATTTGTGCCTGTGGCCACAGTCCGACGCTGACTCTGTTCCCTGTGTCTGTGCGGCCAGAGTGGATTATCGTAGAATGCAGTCTCCGTCCCAGCCCACGTCTTTGCCTTTGTTTTCCTTTCTTTTTTCACCCCTACTTTTTTTTGTCTTCACTTTTAACGTACTCTTTATGTTATTGTCAGTCTGCTTAATTCCTTTCCAGGATAAGATAGAATATGAATAACTAAAAAATAAATATAGTACAATTATAAGACACCACTGAAATTCTTGTCATGACTTTAATCGGTGGTTTTCAAACCCATCTGCATATTTTTAAAGTACTGGTGGAGTGGGTACCACCCGCCACATTCTCATATCATCGGTCTGAGGTGTAGCTTCCGAGGTGATTCTGATGTACAGCCAGGATGCAGACATCTGTTCTAAGTCTTCAGTGGTATTAAAACAAAGTGCCACAAACTATGCAGAAACGCATTTTAATATGGTCCCCGTCAGGTGAGTTAGCTGGCTTTTGTCTTAGTCTTCTCCAGTTCTTTCTGATCGGCAACAGCCTGTGTCTGCAGTCCATAGCTCTTTGTGTGTAAGTGGTAGGAACTAGAAAGACATCCTTTAAAAAAATTGCTCTCTCTATAAAACTTACACTCAGAAGTGCAGTGTTATTGAAAGAGATAAAGAAGACCTACATGTATGGAAGGACATCGTATATATGGACCGGACAACTTGAAGCTATGAAGGTGACAGTGCTCCCCGCACTGATCTGCAGCTTTGCCCAGTCTCTATCAAAACTGCAGCTGGCTTCTTTGCTGAAACTGACAAGGGGACCCTAAAATTCATATGAGAATGCAAGGGACCCAAATAGCTAAAACAAAAAGAAGAATAAAGTTGGAGAACTCACACTTCCCAATTTCAAAACTTACTACAAGTTTATAGTTTTCAAGACATTGCGGTACTGGCGTTAGGATAGACGTGTAGTTCTGTGGAATAGAATTGATAGTCCAGAAATAAACTCACATTATGGCCACCTGATTTTTGAAAAAGTGTGAAGACAAAGCAGTAATGGAAAGAATGGTCTTTTTAACAAATGGTGCTGGAATACTTGGATAGCTGCATATGCAGAAGAATTAAATTGGAACCCTTCACACCATGTAAAAAAAATAAATAAATGGATCACAGGCCTAAATATAAGAAGTAAAAATATAAAATTCTTAAAAGAAAATGCAGGAGTAAATCTTTGTGACCTTGAGTTTGCCAAAGCCTTTTAGATATGACATGGCATCAAAATCACAGGTAACGTAAGAAAAATGGATAAATTGGACTTTATCAAAATTAAAAACTTTACTTCAATGGACACCATTAATAAAGTGAAAAAGACAACCCACAGAATGGGAGAAAATATTTACAATTCTAATATTTGATAAGGAACTTGTACCCAGAATAAATAAGTAACTCTTACAACTCAATAATAAAAAGACAACTAACCCAATTAAAAAGTGGGTCAAAGATTTGAATAGACAGTTCTCCAAATATAGACATATAGTCAATAAGCACACTGAAAAGACGCTGAGCATCCTTATTCTTTAGGGAAATGCAAATTAAAGCCACAACAAGGTACCACTTAACAACCTCTGTTATGGCTATAGAGTAGTCCCTTCTTGTCTACGGGAGATACATTGTGAGACCCTCAGCGGATGCCTGAAACCACAGCCAGTGTGAATCCTGGATACACTGTTTTTTCCTACACACACATGCCTATGATAAAGCTTATAAATTAGGCACAGGAAGAGATTAACAACAACAACTAGTAATAAGATAGAACATTTATTACCAACATTGTAATGCAAGCTCTGTGAGTGTGGTGTCTCACGTTCCCTAGTGCTGCCGTACTCACTGTCCGTGTGAGGGCGTGAGATGGGACAAGGCCCACGTGATGAGATGCAGTGAGGCACTCAAATGGCCTGCAGGGCAAAACTTAGCATTTGTTTACTTCTAGAACTTTCCATTTAAAATTTTTGGAGTGAGGTTGATTACAGGGAACTGAAACCATGGAAAGAGAAACCATGGGTAAGGGCGACTACTGTAATTTAAAAAACGGAAAATAAATGTTGGTGAAGAAATTGGACCCCTCATACATTGCCGGTGGGCATGTACAATGGTGCAGCTTCTGTGGAAAACAGACTGGCGGTTCCTCAAAGATTAAACACAGAGTGAGCATGGAACCCGGCGATTCCCCTCCTAGGAATGTGGCCGAGAGAAAGGAAAACACGTTCACACAAAAATGTGTACGTGAATGTTCATAGCAGCATTGCTCAGCATCATCAAAAAGTGGAAACAACCCAAATGTCCTTCAACTGAGGAGTGGACAAATAAAATCTGGCATATATACAGTGGAATATTGTTCCACCATAAAAATATTGAAGTGCTGACACATGCTACAGGCTGGATGACCCTGGGAAACATTATACTGAGTGAAAGAAGCCAGTCACACGAGACCACGTGTTGTATGACTTTATTTCTATGAAATATCCACAGCTGGAAAGTCAGCAGAGACCAAAGCGGATTAGTGATTGTCTAGGATTGCGGGAGGGAGGGCTGGGGAGTGACTGCCATGGGCACAGATGCATTTTGGGGGTGATGAAAGTGTTCTAAGGTTGACCGTGGTGATGGTTATCCAACGCTGTGAATATACTAAAAAAAAGTTATATGTTAAATGAACAGATTGTATGTGAATTATATCAACAGAGTTGTTTAAAAATTACATTGTCTTCTAACTTAACCACTGAAAAATGGACATTAGGCCTCTAATATGCATTGGGTCACATATGTACCACCTGGGCTAGTTAGCATCATTCAAAGTGATATCAGAGC
Source organism: Macrotus californicus (assembly GCA_007922815.1). Lineage (NCBI taxonomy): Eukaryota > Metazoa > Chordata > Mammalia > Chiroptera > Phyllostomidae > Macrotus > Macrotus californicus. Next base: position 31,498 of record VMDR010001471.1, on the reverse strand, counting down.
CACACACCTGGAGCCCCTTGTCTACTCGGAAGAGCATCAGAATACTCCACGGGTGGGGTGGGATGCACTTTCTGAAGCAGCAAATGAGCTACACCCCAATTCCATTCGTCCAATGTGGCTTATTTTCAGTCATTTGATCTGTAGCTCATCTCAAATAAGTATGAAGAATTAAAACAAACCATTATTATATAAAAGTAAGAAATGCAGATAGGGAAAAAGAAGGAAAAACTTAAGTGTTTCTACAACCCAAGATATGAGATGGCGTTTGCCTCTCAGGCTCTGCACTGACCAGTAGGTTCTGGGCATCCACTGTGTTCTGTCTTCATGCGAAATGAATTTGAACTTGGTAGTTTTTCCTGCAAGTTCAGAAGAGATTCTCGGCATGTAATGATAATCATTTCAGAAGTCAGATCTCCTAAGCCCACAGCCCTGCTTCAGCTGCTACTCTTCAACCTGAATTCTTCAGACTCACATCCTGAAAACCTGCAATGTCTCTGTTCAGACAGGCTACTCGCTAGTTAGAAACTTTGACCAAATTTGACAAGCTACCCATGGACCAGCACCTACCACAAGGACCACCACCCGTTGGTTCTTTGGGGAGCTGAGGCTCTCTGGACCACTCAGTCTGGGACTTTTCCCAGAGCAGCATAACTGACCAATGAGGCCAACAATGCTTTTATCTGAGAGTCATCAAAGCTGACATTTAGAAAAGATGAGGGCGACCATCTCATCCTACTCCAATTTTCAAGTGGGGAACCGAGCCTAGAGTCATTGGGTGGCTTGTTTAAACCCACAGCTTAAAAATGGCAGAATTTTTCTTACGTCTCATGCGTTAACAGATTTTGGTTGAATGTTACTCTAGGTCCGGGCCAGCAAACTACTGCCTGTAGGCCGAAGTCACCCACACCTGTATTTGTAAATACAGTTTTGTGGGAACTCGGACATGGCCACGTGTTTGTGGGTTGCCTACGCTGCTTTTGCACAATAGCAGAGTTGGGTAGTTATAGTCACTCTCTGGTTCTTCACAGGAAAAATTTTCCAAGCCCTGCTCTAGGTTACTGAGAAAAATGAAAATTGGAAGAATATTCACTTGAATCTGGTTTTCTTTATTATCTAAGTAGGTAGCTGAAATGCTGCCTGCATTTTAAACTTGAATCTCACAAGACTCTTTAGACCTTGCACAAGTTCTTTTGATTCTTTGCTCCAATTCTAATTTAGAGACAGAGTCCTAGCATTTGCCTCCCACTGAAATATGTTAATATTTCAGGGTGTTAGTTAGTTCCAGTTTTGTGTTTGTCGTTTTCCCCATCCCCTGATGGCTGTCTTGGATGATTTCTGAATAACCATTACTGTTAGATACTGTGCACCTTCGGATTTAGGCTTCAAGGCTCTGACTCTTACTCACCCCCGGGGCCCTCGGCATGTGAGGGCCAGTGCGTTTGCTGAGGCGGAAGTGGCATTCACACGCCCGGCCAGGCTGTTGGTGCACAGGGCCTTCCAAGCACCCGGGCCCTCCACACCCTGCAGCCACCACGATGTTCAGCTTTTAATTTCTATAAACTTTGGAATTTAGTTGATGTCCACAGATATTTATTAGGTAGCTCATATCTTCTAGACACTGTTCTTAGAATAGGACGTATCAGTAGACAAAACAAAAACAATCTACCGTGAGAAGATGCCACTCTAGTGGTGGAAGCAAACAGTACACAATATGCACAAATTTATTATATGCAAATTCTATAGCATGTGAGAAGATAGATGAGCTTTAGAGAAAGCAAAGGTGCAGTTGGGGAGGGGGTGCAGGAAGGTCGCAGGGTTCAGTTGGGTAGTTAGGGTCAGCCTCATTGAGAAGAGATTTGAGCAGACTTGAAGGCAGTGAAGGAGGTAGCTAAAGAGATTATCTGGGCCAAGAGCAGATACTGGCACCACCCAGAGCAAAGGCCCCAAGGGGGAAGCATGCCTGGGAGGTTTGAGGGACAACAAAGGGGTCAGTGTGGCTGGTGTGGAGGGGGGGTCCCGGAAGACGCAGTCAGTGAAGTTGGGAAGTAACATGTTTGTGCTGCGGAACAAGTGGCCCCGGCGAAAGCTAATTGCTGGTGGAGTTCAGAAGACTCAAGTCATTCTGAGCTGCACAATGGTTTAACAGATTGCTTAAATTATGTATTTACTTATCAAGACTGTAAAGAGGCTACTTTTAATTCACAGTTGACTACATTTGATAGGGAAGTCCAGTGCCCTGTCTGGTTGCATTGGCAAGGGAAGCTTGTAAGGGTTCTTTCAGTCCATGCGTTCATTAGGAGCCCTAGTGGTCTATTAATTAAAAAAAAAAGTCAGCCCTGACTGGTGTGGCTCAGTTGGTTGGGCATCGCCCACAAAGTGAAGGGTCACTGGTTCGATTTCTCCGGTTTGATTCCTACAGGTGGGGCACATGGCTGGGTTGCAGGCCCATCCCCAGTTGGGGCACATTTGAGAGGCAACTAATAGATGTTTCTTTCTCACATCAATGTCTCCCTCCCTCTCTTCCTTCCCCTCTCTAAGAAAATAAATAATAAACAAACTCTTAAAAAAGTCATTTAAAGAAAGAATAATAATAAAAGACATATTTTAAATGCTTCATTTTCATTTAAAGCATAAATGTGTATTCATTTTTTTTTGATAGATAGAGCTAAGGACCTTCTCTTTGAGTAGGAATCTGCAGATTGGAGCCCACCTTTCTTGCGTAATCGTCCTGGTGTTCCCCCAATTTTCCCAAAGATAAAGATCACCCAGCCTTTATTTTATTAAACAGCTCAGGCAACCAAGAAAATCGATACCTCGGCACTAGTATGCACTTCCTGAATCAGAATGCCCAGGGCAAGAGGACTGTTCATTTGTATATTTAACGAGGGACTGAGGCAACTCTTACGGTCAGTAATCTTGGAAAACACTGGATTATAATTTCTGGTTTTGATGTTTTTTCCTTTTTCTAAGTGGAGAAAGAATGTGCAAAAAGAAACTTGTGATGCAGTCTCCCCCCCCAAGTCTTTTCCCCTTATGGCTAATTTAACAATTATTTTTAGGGACTCTGTTCTTAAAGCATTCAATTAATATTCCTAGAAATAACCCTCTTTTAACAGCTGTATTTTTTCAGTTCGTTACAAAATTTTTAATTAAATTAGATAATTACATTAACCCGTAAAAGCAGCATCAGCGGGTTCTGGAACCCAGTAGCCTTGGACAGTCTACACCTGCAGGGGTGGACCAAAGCGCAGGGGAGCTAGGACGTGGGTCTTCAGACACGTTTGTTCATGTGCCTCCGTCAGGTTTGTAAACTTGACATCTGAAATTTTATATCAAAATCATGAAAAAGATGTGATTCCAAGAGTACTGGAAATAAAATACTGACATTTTAAAATAAAACTGCCATTGTTGTGGTTTTAACCATGCCCAGGCAAGTCTGATGGCGCAAGTACTTGATACCTGCCATCATCCATTTATAAAATAAATATACAGACCTGTTTATTTAAATTTTTTTTATAAATCCCCACCCGAGGCTACGTTTTTATTTATTTGAGAGAGAGCGAGAGAGAGAAACATTGGTGCAAGAGAGAAACAGTGACCGGTTGCCTGTGGATCGCACCCTGACCAGGATGGAACTCGTGACCTCCTGGTGAACAGGACGATGCTCCAGCCAACGGAGCCACCCAGCCGGGCGGGGCGCAGCCCTTTTTAACAGTTGGAGCTTTCACAGTTTTTCTCTTTGTCTTTGAACTTGTATTTCCATTCTACTTCCATGGCAGAAATTTGTACTAATGTAATATATTTTTGTTTGAAATCTTTTGTTGACTCCCCTATTTATTATACTTCTGCAACAAAATATCTGATGAATTGTTTATTTTTAATTTCCTTAAAACTTAAATGTTCTTAAAATTTTTGTCTAGATTGAATTATCACGACAGCAATTTGTAGTATGTAGTTGTTTAAAACAACAAACAAATGGTAAATTTGATTAACACTTTCATAAAAGTAAAATTTTACTGGTACTGCATCATGGAACATGCATTTTTGGAATTAGTTCATGTATCCATGACTGAATACTATGGATTGTTAGGAGACAGATCATTCACGTTGTAGCCCACGGTCACCAGGAAAGAGCCTTTAGTCTGAGAAGACAGGCTTCCTGAGTGAATGTGATGAGGGAGACTCCACTCCAGAGGAGACAGGGGCATGTCCCCAAACAAAGGAAAAAACACAATTACAGGATTTGTTGGGAGAGGGAGGTGTAGGTGAAATTTAAACGAAGCAGTTTTCAATAGATCAGCAACTGGTAGGACTTTGTGAAAAGGGGTTCGATCGGTCTGGCTGGCAAAGTGGACTCAGGGTCCTGTGTCCTTGGAAATGACAAAGGAAAGGTCGGTGTGGACTGTCGTGTCCAGACACCCCTCACCTGGAGCTCTGCACCTGGGGTGGAAATCAAGGCTGCTTCTCAATGGCAAAGTGACTTAGATCCTCTCGGCACAAGGGAATTGTTCATTCTTTACCGCTTTAATTTCAAACAGCGAAGTTTCTGATACTTTATGATTTTAGAAGACAAAATTCCTCAGCGAGTAAAAAACGTATGCAGTTACTCAAGGAAGGGCGTTGTGATGATTCTTTGCAGCTTGTCCTGGGGGAAAATCCTGTTTTCCATTCACTCTGCAGCCTGCTTTGTCTGAGCCTCTTACTCCAGTCTGAGGGATGGCAGGGCAGAGTTCACTGGCACAGCTCAGTTTTACATTTTCAGTGTCGATAGTAATTCTTGGCTTTTGCTTTTCACGGACGGACATACAGAGTCCCTGGCCTCACATGAAAGGAATTTCCCGATGGCATTGCTACTCGCATTTTGGACCTCCTTCCACGTTGTGTGCTAGAATACCCGTAGTAATTTTGGGTCTCATTTTGTTATCTGTTGACTGACAATTCTATCAGACCCTCTTTCAATCTTATTGAAAGCAAGAATGAAACGGCCCTATTTGCCGAAGGACGTGATACCCAGCCTTTAGAAATCATTTGCTTTCTTTAATCTACACTGATATTTCAAAAGTCTCTTTTTCCATAGGTTTTCGCATTCTAGCCTAGGGCACTGTTGTAAGACAGGGGGCGTGTGAAGGGTACAGGTTGCCTTTGTGACGGGGGAGAAGGGTGAATATGGAAAGGGGCACTTGAGAGTCACTTTCTTAGGATTGGGGACTGGGGACATGGAAATTCCCTAAAAGCTCTCCATGCCTGGCTATAATTCTTGGAGAGTTCTCAAGGGACTGTAAGCACTGTGCCCGTGAGGAGTTTTCTAGTGGCCGGCGTTCCCGTGCTGCGGGCGGCAGGAGGAGTGGGAAGGCCATTTGGTCAGGGAGGTCCATTAGTGGCACTGTGTGGAGACCACAAAGTATGTAAGGGAGAAGGCAGTCACGATCTGTACTGTGTCAAGAATAAATAATATGATAAATTACATTGGGCACATGTTTTTTCATTTTAATTATGCTCAATTAGTTTTCTTATTAATAATACCCTAGGAAAAAAAAATACCCGCTTTTATTTCTTATTCAGGGTTGGGCTTTTCTTTTTCATGCCCTAAGTGTTTTCTCTTGAAGGAAGCAGAAATCATTGATTTTTCTTCCTCCTCTCTGCACTTTCTTCTTTCTCTCTCTCTCTTTTTTCCCTCTTTTCTGACTAAGTTGTTGTGAAGTCCAGTGGGTGGGTTTAAGAGGCCTGTTGACTCAGCTAAAGTCCTTGTGGTCTGTATGATGCATGAGGTTACTTTTCTCTTGTCCTTAGTATGTGTGAATTCTACTTTAATGTAGTATACAGGTATTGTACAACTTTAAAACTGCAATTATGAGTTTAGCAATATAATCATGAAATACACTTTATAATTATGACTCCGCTCGCCCCTTAAAATAAAATTCTTATTTATACCATCTGAATTCTAGGCATGCCCTTTCTTAAATTCCCTTGACAACAAGGGCCAGTCTGTAGTGAAATGTCTATGTCTTGAGTTGGCAGAACGGAGATGGAAGAAGGGGGCGCCAAAACTCGCAGTACCACGTTTGTGAGAATGTGGGTTTTACTCCAGGCGTAACTAAGAAGTGTGACTTGCTGAAGTGCTACGTCGGTTTAGCTCCTAACTCTGCTGTATGTGTCCTTCTGTTTTAGGTTCCATTTCCAGGGGCCCTGTGGCACAACTCTTCCTGAAGCCCTGGCTCCTCATGAAACTGAAACAGTTTCTTAACTGTGCTGGGGAAGGAAGAAGTTAAGGTACATCTCAGCACCAGGCCTCAAATAGAGGAGACACAGTCTCGTGGATGGCAAGCTGAACACTGGAGCTCTAAAAATACCCTATGATTTCCTGTCAGGCATCCACCCTGTTGATAACTGATAGGGCCTTAGAGGTAACAATAGCAAATGTAGTTACAAGAAGTCAGAGAACTGTAAAGTTGATGCATGTTATTTGGCTTGAACTTAAACATAAGATACCTCTGACGTGTTTGGTTGGTTATTGGGAGGGGAAAAATTCTAATTTGAGTGTCTTAAAAATGTAATCAACCCAATTGTATTTTTGCTATTTGGCAAAGATGGAAGTAGACAGGTAAAAACTTTGGTATTTCTGATTTTTGCACAAGTTTGGATAGAAAATGAAATCACTCTCTACAGTAAGTAATTTATTGTATAAAGATTTGGCCCCATGAGTTATCTTTGTTGGGGACATTTTCTTCCCAGTGTTCAACTTGTTTGGCTGCTTTACTTCAGAGTATGTGGAATAGCTTAGAATAAGAACTCAAGCAAAGAAGGAAAAGTAGGATGAAAATCAGGATGAGACCAAGAAAAAAAGATGATGCAAATATATAGATTCCCAAGGCAAACACGATTGCCTGAAGTTTAGTACTAGTCTTCTTAGCAGCCAAAGAGGAGAGCTGATGGTTGACTTTCTTGACATCATAAACTCAGAAGCACTTTCCCAAACACTGAATTCTGAAGAGAGTGTTTCCCATGGGACTTTACCTTGGAGTGAAGTAGCAAGTAAACAGTTCTCACCTCAAGCCCCATCACCTCATGTGGCACCCAGGGCCCTTGGAATGCCTGATTGCTGTCCAGCAAGCATTAGAGGCCTGACTGGGAGGAGTGGCCTTTAGGGACCTGTGTGGGAAGGTCATACATGGCAAGGTTCCTTGGATCAGGTGACTCCCTGAGTGATTACACACCTGGCCACATCACCCAGCCCCTTACAAAATTGCATTTAATGTTACATCCTCGGCTTTTGTGGACATAAATGCCAAGACACTAGCACATAAAACTTTGTACTGCATTTGCAAGTCATACCTTTTAATTAATCCCAAAGGTCCTTTGCATGGACAAGAGGGATGTTCATAACCTACATGGAGTCTGAAGAGCCAAACTGTAGACTTCAATTCACACGTCCCTTGGCTGGGTCAAGGCATGTACACTGAGGGGACGTGTAATACTTACGCAGTTTTTGTGCATAAAATACCATCATCGTTCTCTTTGAATAGGTTTGTCGATGGACTTCTCGGTTACTTTATACATTTTCCTAGTGTTAGCACTGATGGAATTCAGCACACTGTCTCAGAAAGTCTGATTGTATTTTTAATTTCCATCCGACCAAGGCCCAGATATTTCAGAACTGTTCTGTGCAACGACTCTCAAACGCGGGCCTTTGGTCCCAGCAGCTTTCTGTGTGCACCTGTGTGTTGTATCACTTTTGTTCATGTTGTGGTTTTATCGGAGAAGATGAAAGGAGAATCAAAATACAAAATATGAGGTAGAAATGATTTACCGCATTCAATTTAATATTACTGAATATTTACGTGTTAGGCATTAGAAATAAAATTAGTAAGACATGGACCTTACCCTCAAGGAGTTGACAGAATGGTTGGGACAACTTACTTTCTTTTTTAAAAGATTTTATTTATGTATTTTTATAGAGGGGGAGGGAGAGAGGAAGAGAAACATCAATGTATGGTTGGCTCTTGAGCGTCCCCTACTGGGGACCTGGCCCACAACGGAGGCATGTGCCCTGACTGGGAATCAACCCAGGGACCCTTTGGTTCACTCGTTGATGGTCAATCCACTGAGCTACACCAGCCAGGGCAGGTTGGGACAACTTTCATGTAAACTATTATACAGTGTAGAAACTACAGTAATGGAATTTGTGCAAGATTCACAGGAAAATGCAGTTAGAGATGGGCAGAGTGGAGATGGGGTAGATGTTAAAGTGTCTGAAAGGTTTTTGAGGTATTGTATAAACAGGAGTTCCACGTGTGTATCAGTAGAGGGAACAGCATGTACAGATTGGCAAATGTGAAACAGCTTAGTCTGTTCAGAGAATGATGGATGAATCATTTAGTATTGAATAAAGGGTGGGAGAAGATAAACACAGGTCATGATGGGCCATGTATGCCCAAAGATGAAATACACTTGGTGGGGAAGACAATACCAGGGTTGCATTCACCAAGTGTAGTGAAGTCCTTCTTTCACCGGATTCAGGATTTGCAATGGGCCAACCATTGTTCCAGGTCCTGGGGCGACACCAGGGAATCAGATGGGGTCCCTACTCTCACAGAGCTTACATTTAAAGGGGCAGGGGGAGTTAGACAATAAACTCTTTGGCAAGGTGTCAGTGATGAACACATTTGGTACAGAGAATTGATTTAAGCCTGTCGATTTGTCCTGCCGCCGTAGAGCATTTCTTCTCTTTGAAACGGCACTTCTTCAGGGAATGCGGAGTGAAGGGAATCCACTCTACAAATACTGATGAACTGGACCGACCAAGCGAATCCCGGTGCAAAAAGGAGGCGACAGGACGACTGGGGCTTGCGGCCATCAGTTTCTGGGAACCGGATGGCGTGGCGCGCGCCAGGCCGCCTCGAGGAGCGCGGGGACCCAGCCAACCCAGCTCTCAGCTTCCCGGCCGAGAAGGCAGCGGGAGGTTTTTTTCCTGCCCGGAAACAAGCGCCTGGCCCACACGCCCTCACAGCTGGCTCGCCCCAGCAGGGCGCAGCCTCAGTGCGGGTGGGAGAGACCCTCAACCCCGACCCCGCTTAGGCCACGCCTTCCTCCTTGGGCGCTCGGCGGGGGACGGTCTTCCGCTTCCGCTCTCTAATTGGGGTGGGAGGGGGGACCTCCGAGCCTGCCAGGAACGATTCAACCGGCGTCGCTTGCTCTCTACGTCACGCTCGCTTGCGGGCTGCTGCTTCCGGGTCAGAGGTCAGACGGCCTAGAGCGACGTGAGCCATGGTGCAGCTCCGGCCACGCGCGTCCCGCACCCCGGCCTCGGCGTCGGCGATGGTGGACGAGGGCCAGCCAGCCTCGGAGGAGCAGGCGGAGCACGGCCTGTTGCTCGGGCAACCCAGTAGTGGCGCGGCGGCCGAGCCACTGGAGGAAGACGAAGACGGGGACGACGAGTTTGACGACGAGGCCCCGGAGGAATTGACTTTCGCCAGCGCCCAGGCCGAAGCGAGAGAAGAGGAGCGGCGGGTTCGGGAGACGGTGCGCAGGTTGGAACCCCGCGGCCGCGCCGGAGAGCCGTCCCTTCCGGTCCCGCTCGTCTCTCCCGCTCTGACGTGTCCCCCTTTCTCCCAGGGATAAAACACTCCTGAAGGAGAAGAGGAAGCGACGCGAGGAGCTGTTTATCGAGCAAAAGGTTAGAGTGTAGGAGGCGTCTCCTTTTTAAAACAACCCGGCTTGGGGTACAATTCCCGTGTTTATTGCAAAGCCGGTAGGATATAGGGGTGGGGAAAACGTCGCTAATATTTCTCCTGACATCGGCGACAATACCAGGTACTCTTTGCTGTCCGCCGATTGAAAATGGGAGTGGGAAGAGCTGTCAATTTGAAATCACGCGATTAAATCCCACCTGCGGCGTTCAGCTCGCTGTGACCCGTGTCATTTCGCCTCACCGCGGGTAGTTTCTTCACCTGCAACTGGGCTGCCGTTCGAATTAAATGAGGTGCTTTGTAAACTAAGGGCTGTCCAAACATCAGTACGGTTGCTGTGCCGTCGGGTGTTTGGCAGATTGGCCACGGAGAACCGACTCCAGAGGCACCCGACCTTCAGTGCTAAGCAGTGACTCGAGGGTTGGGCACCCTTTCCAAAGAATGTGGAATAGGTGCTGAGAATCATCTTATGCTCGCAGTTCTCCCATAGCTTACAGAGTGGTCAGCCTAAGTGAGGCTGTTCGTAAAATCTGTGGCTGGAGAAGCAGCCCAGGGTATACTGTCATGTAGCTCACTTTCTATTATTTTTAAATGTCTTTAAGAAAAGGAAGCTCCTTCCAGACACTATTCTAGAGAAGTTAACTACAGCTTCGCAGACCGAGTAAGTTAATGGATCTTGTTACATTACTTGCTTACATACCCCCATCTTTGAAGTGCATATTGGTGAATTTATTTGAATCTATATAATTGAAGGAAAAGCTACACCGTAGATATGGATTTGGTGGAAAAGGTGGAAATGTTTCACTTCCTTTTCGGTCTTTCCCTGTTCCTTTTTCTTCATCTCCATTGCTAACTCTAGCTTCTGAGTTCCTGGTCCCAGAGCACGTAACTCATCAACCCTCAGGTTTCATTTTTCCCGGGGCCGGGCAGGGCAGGCGGTGGATAAAACGTGTCTTGAACTTGCCATTTAGTAGAGTAGCAGCTGACTATCTGCAGGCTCTTCCTAAACCTCAGCTTGCCTCGTACCTGCCACCAACTTGTCCTTCCTCCTCCTTCCCCCTTTCACTTAGCAGCTTTGCCACCACTGACTGTTTACAGCCAGATGCTGTGGTCATCCTCTTCCTCATCCGTCCCGTGGAGTCAGTCAAACCTTACTAAGCTAGAGTACTAAATACTTGTTTTTTCTGTCTGCTGTCTGCCTTAGATCTGTATCTTTGACCTGGTTCTTGGATTTTCTGTAGAGCTTTTCCAGAGTTATTCAGATCTCAAATACACTAAACAAAAACACAAATGCATTTGGTGGCAGATTCCCTTTTTATCTTTTAAAGCCAGACCCAAATGTCACCTTTTCATTCTCTCATTCCACGTAGTTTTTCTGTTGCGCACGGCACCACATCTGTGTTTTGTCCGTTTACACTCGTCCCTCAGACCAGGTGCCTCTGCTCCAGTCCTGGACTCTGCTGCTTAGAACTGTCGAGTTAACCCTTTGTGATTTCTTCAGATAAAATGAGGCAGGCCAACACCTTTCGTTTCATCTTTTATAACATTCTTGAGTCTTTCACTTTAATTCAGTTATCCACAGCAATCTGCTTCTTTTGGAAGCCTGCTGATACGCTTTCAGATTTTAAATTCTGAGAAGATACTCCCATCCAATATTTATTAAGTTTGTTGATTGGGAATTGGTGGCTGGGAATTTGGGGAGTGACTCGCTTTCCAAAGCTGACTAAAGAACCTGAGTCCAAACTGAGGGCGGTGGGAGGGCTTATTTGTAAGACCAGATTGACTGTGTGACAGGTAATCTTTGCCATTTGCTATTCTAATCAGTGTGCTGTTGTTCTCCCTTAGCATAAAGAAATCACCAGGAAAATTTAAAAAAGGTAGGAACTATTCTAATTTAAATAACTTTCCATGAAAGTGCCCAGTGCTTTTGCAGTCAGATGTTATTGGCCTTCAGAAAGAGCATGGGAATAGCACTGGCCAAGTTTAGCTTGGGCCTCTTCCCTTATTATCTCTTTTAAATTCAAATACAGTTGCCTCTATTTTCCCACCACCATTCCCCCCCCCATCCACACCCCCCTCCCCCCCTCAGCCCCACCCCCGTTGGCTCCATCCGTGGCTCTCTCATTCATGGTCATTTACGTCCCTCTTCCCTTATTTCTTACAAATAAAAATTGCATCCAGATTGGCGGGAGTGGGTATTTAATATGAACTCCAGGAAGTGTTCTTGATTTATTTTTACGGAAGTGCTGACTAGAAATAAAACTCAATTTTTTAGTTAATTTGCAGAAGAAAGATGAAGAATGTGAAAAAGGAAGTGATTCTAAGAAAGCTAAAGTACAAAAAGTACAGTATGTTGGGTAAGAAGAGCCTTTTTATCATATAGGATATAAAGTATTGACTTGTGTGGAAAAATATTTTAGCAGTTTCAGATTGGATCTTCTGTGGGAAAACCAGTTGTGATATTTATATAAAAAGAAATTATTTGCCCTACTAAAATGTGAATATTAGCCTATTTCTTATTGTAAAATAGAACTATAATTTATTCTTATTCATTATCCTGTCAGTACATACACAAAATAAGGATTTTTTTTCACTTTTTGAGACAACTAACAAATACTTTGTGTAAAATAAAGCACGTTGTCAGCATCGCTCATTCTGACAGTCTGTACTGACCCCCAGCCAGAATAAAAGCTACTTTGCTCTACGGCTGAAAGATCAGGATCTAAGAGACTCCAGGCAACAGGCAGCTAGAGCCTTCATACAAAACTGTCTGTACGGTCCAGGAACCAACAGAACTACCGGTAATTTTCTTATTGACTGTTTTTCGCACTTTTTACTGCAGATAAACAAAGAAATGATCAATAATTCTCTTTTCTAGTAAATAAGTTCCTGTCCCTTGACAATAAGAGGTTACCAGTGAAGAAAGCTGCAGCCCAGTTTTTGAGTAGTGGTTGGGGTAAGGTCCAGCTTTATTCTCAGCTCTGATCATTATATATTGAATAAAGCTCTTTTTAAAGGAGATAGTAAATGCTCAGTTATGAATTACCTTTTTTCTTATAATAGCTTCTATATTAATATTTTAAGGTTGCTTCTGAAAATTAGGTCAGTGTATTATGTATGTACAGCTAACAATCTAATTTAATAGACCTAATTTTAGTATTTAAAATTTTGAAAATTTTTCTTGAGAATTTTTATTCTTACTGCACAAACTTTCTATTGTAGGAACCCAGAAAAAACAAAATGCCAAACGGTTTAAAAGACGGTGGATGGTCAGAAAGATGAAAACTTCTAAGAAGTAAATCAAAACTAAATGAAGAATGAGAACTCTGTCTGTATGTATGGAACTTGCACTTAGTGTAGAAGATTAATTTGTCTTAAAAATCTAATAAATCATTTTAAAGGCTCATTACAAAAGTCATAAATCTATTTGGGGAAGTGCCCCATCACATTTCATCCGTTTGGAATACAATTGTGCCTTTAATCCTTGAGGGTCCTGGAAGAAATAGCAGTTTAAAAGGAATTGCTTTCATTTCTTTTTGTAAGCATTTACTCATCTACTTGAATACAAACAACCAGTACTGGCAGCTCTTCTGCCCCCACCCCCAGCCCACACTGTGCTTGTGTGGCAGGAATGGGGGAGGGGGAGCTCTCAGATGCCTTGGTGATACTGATACTGACGAGAGTTTGCTTCACAAAGTAAGTGCATAGAAATACCTCCTTTTCTTAAAGAGGGTTCAAGCCTCAGTGTACAAAAATAGTGTACAAAACAACCAAATGGTATGGTCAAAAACTTGAATAGCTTGTTTAAATTTTACTTTTAACCAGTCTGGGGGTTCCTTTACTGGCAAGTGGCATGCCTTGTTACAGTTATGAAACTAAGATTAATTTTCCTTTAGGCTTGACCCTTATACAAGCTGAATGCAGTTTTAGCTTGTAGAACTTAGATTTAGAGTAAAAATCATTGATTTTAATTGCTCTACTTTTATAGTAATCCTAAGTATGTAAGTACCTAATATATAAACTCAGTTGACACTCTAATATCTGTAGAAGTAAATTTTTAATGGCTGGTTAATTATATCACTACATTTTTATTGCAATATAGTACTCATTTAAGCACTTAAAAATGGAAGGTGTACAAAGATTAAATTAAGACACGGTAAATTGACTAAATATTTGGTTTTTATATAAATAAAGGTCATAACCACACCGTTGACATATAATACTGTTATAATACAAGTTAAACTTGTGAGTCTACAACAGAAGTCGTTGGTAGTTAAACAGGAAACAAAGTTGAAAAGACCATGTTAAAACAAAACTACTGGGACTAACAGGTCGGGATTGTAAGTAGCAACAAACGTATTCACTCAGCTCCTGAGTATTTCAAGTTTTACAGTACACATTAAAAATGATTTCTTCCATCAACACTATAAATTCAAACTGTCGGATGTTTATGCATTTTGCAAGTTACACTGATTGGATGCTTATACGGGAGTGGGGGCTGGAACGTCTCCCAGTTTGAAGTTTACATCACCCACATGCTAACACAACACAACTTGTTCCATTTCCTCTCCCCTTTCCCCCCCAACAAAGAAGGCAGGATTTTTTTGGTTTCTTTTAGGTAATTGTTTTAAAGGATTTGTGATGATAAATTTGAACATCTGAGATTCGGTAATATTTAACTCTTAGACAACTAAGAGGTTAAAGATGGAAAATAATTTCTCCTAACACTAAGTTAGAAAATCATTTGCATCATGCTGTAAACTAGGAAGCAATGTAAAGCGACAAAAACCTGTCCCCAGTACATAATTAAAAAAATCTAAATTTCAAATCAGCAGAGCTGGTCTACTTCCATGTTGACTATATGCCACAATATAAGTGTGAGCTCCTTAAATGCATAGCTAATGTAGGTAGTCTTCCACTGTGGCAAATGCACAGGATCCAATTCCTGATCGAGCCATCAGTCCTAGACATTGTGTGGCCTGTCCCATTGCTAGAGCAAGTGGCGGTTGCTTTGGCAGATTGTGGGTTTCTGAGGAAAAATGATTAAAAATGGAAATAGCAATTAGCAGACATTTTTTAAAAAATCTCTTTTCAGGAAAATATTGCATTACTTACACAATTATCGATGCATATATTACCCTTAACTAACTAGCAAAGGTGGTTTCTAAGCAAATGATTAATGCCTTGGAGGTACTACTCTGACAAGGTAATATGGGTACTAGGTGTTCAACGATAAGAAAAATTCTTGCAGAATTAGACTTTTAAAGTGTTAGACATTCTAAACCTTTTATGTCCATGTTACCTATGATGGGAACAATAGTTTCTTGGCTGATATTTAATTGGGAGCATAAGAAATATTTAATGTCATTAGTGTCTTTGACCAAGGTCAGTTGACAATAGAAAAAGGCCAGATTCTTCTTCTAGGGATATAGCCAAACAGGCTGCCTAACTGTCTCCAAAGCATATTGGTGAATGTTATTTGGGTTGGTAGGGAGCAAGAGGTGATGGTCACTTTGAGAGACAAAAGAGCAAAATTACTCAATTTTGGAGGGGTAACTTATAATCCATTTGAAAAGTTGCAAATAAAGTATTCAGGGTACCACACACCAGCAATCTGTCAGACAGTTGTAGTACAAGTGTAACAATAAAATTTGTTCTTTGCCAGAAATGAAAAAAATTAACTAATGGTGGAAGTGGCCAAACTCATATAAGTTGGTAATTTTTCCTTGTGAGCAGATGTCTAAATTTTATGTAGATTCCCAATTAATGAAATTACTAATTAGTCCTTCATAGACACAGCTGACAACAAAGGGCAAAAACTGATAAATGGCAAGGCACCATATGATTTAATTCTATCCTTGGTTCTGGAGTTGTAATCTCAGAGGAAGGAAACTTCTAGAAGGAATGAAGCAAAAATAAGGAAGCAAGTTCAGGAGTTCAAGTATAAGAATACAAGGATCAAGAATATAAGAATCTGGGGGAGGAGGTGAGGGATGGAGATGAAGGGAGGAGCAACAAGGAAAAGGACTCAGTGGACATGGACAGCAGTGGTTGGTGATCGTGGGGCAGGGAGTGTACGGGAGATACATGGTAATGGAAAAAACAATAAATTAAGAATAAAAATATGCAAAAAAATGGTGAGAAAGTGGTTTGAAAAGTGGTCTGGGTTAAGATTATTAAAGTACTGGCTATTCAGTGGCAAGATATTATTTGGCTAAATTTTGATAGTGATAAACTTTTTTTTTGCCAACTCAAAGCAGGATTGACTTTGTAGTTTAAAATAATTCTGCCTTAATCTGAATCAAGAACAATTTAATTTTTACACAAAAAGCAAACATAACAGGGAATTAACACTGAAAAGGAAACATTCTTTCAAAAATGTCTCCTGAAGATTTACAGGGAAGTAACCTTGCTCAAAGGTAAGCATCTAGAGGTACTTTATAACTTTAAGCACTACTTAAATAGATTATAAAATTTAGTATTTATAAATATGCGGACAACCCCACAGCAATTGAATAATCTTACTAATTTTGTGGGAATTATATACTTAATAAATTTAAGCACTATTTATGGGTGAACCTACATAATATGTAGTACAATATAGAAGAATACATATTATCTTGGACAATGGCCCCAAGCAATTTAATATTTAAAAATTTAATCTTGAAGAACCCAAGATATAAAAAGCTGTCATTAAGAAAACTGGTCACTTTACAAATTTTTTCCAAGTCTAAGTGTTACATAAATACACAGCAATTAGTACTTCATGATTACTCATAATGTATTTTAAAAACAAGTATTGTAAACCATAATTTGCCCCACAGTCCCAACATCACTACTTGCTTCTCTTACCAAGAGCTAAATGAATTTCATAACCAAAGAAATTACAACACGATTTAACACCACAAAATTCACATTTATTATATATAAATTCTAATTTTAAGAAAACTATAACACAAAGACACTACTCCTATTTCAAAACTTCAGTATGAGACCTTAACACATGATGAATTAATTTTATAAGGGCAAAGAAACAGATTAAGGCTCAAATATGAATTGTTTGCTTTACATTCTGGCCATAGGAGGCCCCAGGCCCTCAGTCTGAGTCTGTGTCTAAACCCCCCTACTCTGGAGCTGTTCTGATCTACCTTCAGTATTAACAGTGTGAGACATGTTGCCGAAAGCCCCCAAAGCTAAAAGGGCCGGATCACACCGAATGGACTTTCAAGCTGGAGTCCCATTTTACCTGGGGAATTAGATTCTAAAGTTAGGTGAAAAATCACTCTTAGCTAATTACCTTTGGAAAGAATTGCCCAGACATTCAATTTTAAGTAATCAATCCTACAGAGTTTCAATATAAATGCACAAAATATATAGTTACAGAATTCATATAAAGTGTATTTGTTCAAGACATAAACACTGTAATCATACTCTAGTGAGTTGCTCATAGGAACAGAAACCAACCAGAGGAAGAGCAATTCCAATTTCTCACTTCATGCTGACGCCTAGCTAAACCTATTTAAATTACCCTTCTCTTCCTCACACACCCTTTTAATTTGGTAAGGGCAGGGAGTCCAATAAAAACACAAACACATTTGACTCCCAGGGTTAACATCAGCGGGGCATTCCCAAATCACCCGGAAGCCCCTTGTGCCTGCACGGTGGGAGCTAGACAGAGGGCGGCCCAGGACAGAAATGTTTACGTACGTGCACACAGAATCCTCTTATTTCCAAACTTCCCCAGATGCATCCCAATGTACTGGTTTTATTCTATTAGAAAAACCATTGTTTCAATCCCAGATTAAATGGATTCAATGTTTTAAGGTAACTTTTAAAATGTAGAAAAACTTTCCCTAAGGATTCTACCAAAATATAAATGCCAGCACAAGTATCACCTCAAATATTCAGAAAATCTAGCTGGGGCTGTGCTTTTTGGCTTTACTTACCTAATATTGCACTGTTGAGAGCTGAACACACAGGTTCTCTCTGAATTGGGTCAAGCTGATTTCCAACAGGGCTGTTCCAAGGATCTGAATACGCTAGTAAACTGAATGCATCCTGTTGAAAACAGCAATTTGATTTTTAATTTAAATAGTTGAACTGTGATCATCCACAGCTGGTTACAAATTGAGAGACAGGTCGAAAGCACTCAACTACTGTGGCATTTAAACCCATTTACCCAAGGGCATGTTAAACAATTAGACTATGAAGCCAAGTCTAATTTGTTTTCATTCTTTCCGTGAACACAATCTCATTATCGTCTCCCTATCCCTACCATCATATGGAACAGGAAAAAATATTAAAAATTGAAAAAATGAATTCCTGTGAAATGGGCTTATACTAGTTATGGTAAAGAGGAAGACTAAAACATTCAGATACAATACAATTTATCATCACTGACATGAACGTGACATTAAATGGGGCATGCCTATATATATATTTTTCAAGTAGATGTGGAAATTGGATGTCATCTCACATCTTCTCAAACGCAGTAATCAAAAAAATTAAACTGACCCCCCACTCAGGAGCTCGCTAGCTCCAACCGTCCTCAAGCCCTTCCGTCCTAAAGTAGCGGACACACAGTAGTCTTTTCCAACAACCCTTTGTCGTCTTTCTGGGGAGGCACATACACAATGATTTCAGAGGTTGCCACCAACCAGTGTGCATCATTAATGTGGCCTTTAGCAAGTGACAACTTCTCTATGGGTCAGTTTCATCATTTGTGTGAGGGGGGCTATCAGAGGTCGTATTTCAGTAACGAGAGCACTAACTGAGCTAAATGAAATCAGCAATGTCGGTTCATTCTAATCTCAATAAATGATGTCTTACTCTGCCAAAGTCAATACTCTAACCTGCAGTGATAATATAGGTGCAGATGTAGTTAGATACAGGACATCATCCCAACACAGAAGGCATACACGAAGAGGTGCTGCAGAACTTGTACGTCAGTGAATTCAGTAACAACTTTCCAAGTGCTAACTATGGAAGTGTGGGATACGTGGGATACTGAAATTCCTGAAACACAACCCCCTGGGTACAGCTCACGCATCCCTCTAATGATCTTAGTGTTCTCAGAGCAGAGGTGGGGGAAGGGTTCCTGGTCAACTGTATTCTTGTCCTTTCTCATCCAAACTGGTTTCCATAATGTGGAGATGAGAACCGTCAGTGAAGCAAAGCTACGCAGTCAGTCCGAGGCTACCAGACAGGGAGTACTTGTGTCTCTAAGCATGTGCTCCTCCACTGTCGTCTACTGCCAAGTATTTCACATTGGACTTTTGGCCCCAATTATTGTAATGAAAGTTCTTTGAAGATTTAAAAAATTTTACACCATTTTGCATCTTCTGCAGCTACTCATACGTGTTGGGTACAGGGAAGAAACTTCTACACCTGCTGATCACAAGGCCTGCTGCTTACAAGTTTTTAAGATATTGTATGCATCCCACAAAGATACTAGATTGTATTTCCGGAATGTCCCCCATCCAAACTGATTGATGGAAAGAGTATTAATATCCTATAAAGCTAACTCTAATCAATCACATTATTTCTAAAGACTGAGCTTTGCTCAAGACTTAATTTACCCCACAACTACCTAATGAGGAACCACCCCATAGCACACAAGAACTGAAAGATATCCTAAAGAGCTGTCCAAGGGATAATTGGTACAAAACTACCCTCCTGGGTCATTCATTGTATCGGGACATGCAACCAAAAAGATGAAATATCCCAAATCTCAAACTAATCATTCTTCGGTTTACACGCTCTAGTATTTAAAGCAAAAACACACAATGACAACGGTAGTAATTTACTGTGCACTAGCATCGTGTGAGGCAATGCTTCAAGCATTCATGGGGATCCTCTCACCTAATCCTCACAATAACTTTATGAAGTGGATACTATTATGTCCATCATTCAGAGATGCAAACTGAGGCAGTAACAGGTTAAGATCACACTGCTAGTGCTGTACTTCTTTTAGTTAGATGCAGTTCCTTTTAGTTTTCAATTTAAATATCAAGAGGAAAAAGTCTAAAATTCTGCTCTATTATTTTCAGTACAACTGAACAAGTATTTACTGGACACAGCAGCCAGGCAACTGAGGACATACCGATCACCAAAATGTTTCAAGGATTCACAGAGTTTTGTAGGGAAGACAGACCTGTAAATGAGTAACATCATGTAGTGCTTACTAATGCAGTATATTGTGTCACATGATGCAATCACAGAAACAGGCTCAAGCGACGTGGACACTGAGGCTGAGTGAAAAGAGAAAAAGGCATTGCAGAACCATAGGTAAGGGGTTAGATCCTAAAATGCCTCCTAAAACCACACTAACAAGCCTGGATTTCTTTTTTGCCAATAAGGCAGTGGAATTTCATAGGAGTGGCACGGATTAGACTCGATCACACAGAGATCACACAGCAACGCCATGAAACACAGCTTGGAAGCACAGTGAAGCTGCAGCAAGGAAACTAACGACACTTTAACAAAAAATAAAAAGGCTTACAGTATCAGGTTCCCAGAAGTAAGTGGCCAGAACCTTATCTTTCTTTACGAAGGGAATAAAATCAACAAAGCAACACCATTGTTTTAAATCCTGCTGTAAAACTTCACTGGCGATGGTAACCACGGAAATGCAGTGACAGCAGCAGCAGCACCGGCACATCATCACTGCTGCTAAGTTGGTGGGTTTCTGCAAAGTGACACTAGGGCCATGTGCAGCCAAAGCCACAGTAAATACATCCTTTGACTCCGTAATTAGTACTTTATCCCAGTGGAATGATTCAAAGGAAGAAACATAAAGATGTATGTATAAAGGTATTTACTAAAGCATTTGACTAAAAAGAAATTTAGCCAGAGCAATGCTTAAATAAACTCATATAGCAACATAATAAAATAATCATGTAGCCATTTAAAAATAGTTGCAAATAAGGTATAGAAACTAGAAACAAATTTTATGACAATAAGTTAAAATAATAAAAAATAGGATAACTAAAATTACTAGGTAAAATATATGCACACAGGATTCAAAGAAAAGTGAAAATATCTGAAATATAATGGCATTATGGGTTACTTACTATTTTTAAAAAATTAACTTGGTGGGAATAATTTCTGAGAGAAATGTGACATCATTTAGGTAGGCTTCTCAGACTATACTTATATTTGGCTTAAAATTGGTAGCAGTTTAGAAACAGGGTGAGTCTAAATGGCTCTACTTCTACTTCAGCTACTGGATTAAAAGCTCCCTTCTGGCTGGGGCTGCTCATGCACATTGGACTCTACACAACGCCTTCAGCAGTGCCTTGCCACAATGCACAAGTCCAATAAATAGCTGCTGAGCAAAGTCAGGTGGTTCTCTAGGGAGACACTGGGCAGGCTTAGGCAGGTAAGGAACAAAAAGGTAACAGGGAAAGGAAAGGAAGTCTGACAAAATCATAAAAAAGGTCAGGAGAGGCTGGGCTACTGCAGGGAGTCCCTACCATTTTACCACAGGCGGGCTGCTTGCGTGGGCTGCAACGTGCGGCTGAGAGGAAGCACAGACACACGTGCCTTATGGTAAAGCCTTTAGGTCAATCTCACCCTCGACTTTAGCCAAATCATTCTCTCTGTATGTATGTATATGATTCAAAAGTTTATGCAAAACCAGGAAAAAAATAATTAAAGATAAAAATACCCCAACAAAATCACATGTGATCTGAAGTGAAGAATAAAAGGAAAAGGAGTAATTTCTAAATCTTAACTACGGCAAACAACCCCTTTACTCTTCATGTTGCCCTCCAGCCCTCCAGCCTTGTTCTTTAGGTACCTGTAAGTTACATCATTACTCATGCCGAGCTAGATCAGGAAGAGTTTGGGGAACAGGAGGGAGGCAGCTCAGAATATTCAGGAAGTGTCTTAAAGCAGTTTGTATTTGCTTAGAAGTCAGAACAGAGGTGCATTCTTGAGAGAAGCCATCTACATTCTTTAGATGAAGATGAATTACACTTTCTCATAATTCAATATATAATCAAGAAATATCTGAGAATAGGGCATGAAATGCCATTTTCTGAGCTTCATGCAAATTGGAATCAAAGACAGCTGATTTGAATGAAATCTTAAATTTTCAAAGGCACTGCAGAAATCACACATCCCTTCGTTATGCTCAATTAGCATAAAGTTTTAACAAGAAAAGTCAGACGACCTGCTGTAAAAATGTTTACAAATTCTTTTTAAAATTTTTTTAAAAGATTTTATTCTTTAGAGAAGGGGGATGAGAAGAAGAAAGAGAGGGAGAGAAACATCCATGTACAAGAAAAACACAGACTGGTTGCCTCTTGCCTCCAACTGGGGACCTGGCCCACAACCCAGGCCTATGCCCTGACTGGGAACCAAACCTGTGACCTTTCAGTTTGCAGGCTGCTTTTCAATCCACTGAGCCATCTCAGCCAAGAAATAAGTTTCTTTTTGGCACTCTTGATATATCAGAAAAGGTCCTACAAAGTTGAATGGTGATGAAAATACCTAACCTGAAAAAATCAGTTATACTTTTCAAATGAATTCAACCTCAATTTCATAAACATTCATTGAATACCTAAGGTGCTATATGCAGAAGATATATTTAAAAGGAGAGGAGTTAAGGAAAGACGTAGCCTGACCTCGAAGAACTTGTAATTTTATAGAGCAAATGTGGACAGCCATTCTGCTAATAGTATGTATATGAATGTCTGATTTGATGTTCTAACAAAAAACAGTTTAAATTACATAACCCACCAATTTTCATTTATTTAGCATAAAATCATAATTTAACCTTTTTTTGAGAGCTGACAGTCACCATTAGAATAGCAGCTGTGCTATCCAGCAGATCAAGTACCAAATATGGTGAAGAAACCTCTTCCCACCTCAGATACTGAAAATACAAGACTGCATGCCTTTAACTGACGTGTATGTGGTGGCTCCTCTACCCATCCCAGGCCAAGCAGACATGTTCTGTCTGCACAGATGCCGCACTGCGGCTACAGTGCAGGCAGCTGTTTGATTCCGCTGATTCTGTGCCACGTTTAGTGCCACTGGTGCACCGACTTTCAGTCTGTGTCCGGAAGGAACGACAGGCGCCTTGCCCCTTCCTGTTACATACGTTACACCTAAAGCATCAGTCTCAAGGCCACAACCTGCATCTCTCCTTTGTTCTTTGAACTTCTCTTGAAACATCCAGAAGAAAATGGTTATGACATCACCTTTGAGCCCAACCTGATGCAGTATTAAAAAAACACAATGGCTAGGGTAATGTTTCATAGGCTTACAGGGCTGGTAGGACTTTTTTGAGTATGAAAAAAAACTTCTGAAGAGTGGTAACATTTCCACAACTAATTACAATGCTGACAAGGTAGGAGAAAACTCCAACTGATTCACAAAACTGGCTAATTTACTAAACTATGAATTGTATCTACCTTCCCAGCTATCATAAACATCAGTCCAGAAAAGACCTGAAAATGTATTAACTATTCTGGCTTTAAAGATGCCCAAAATCCTTCACCAATCATCATTAAAATAAAAACCACGTAGTATACATTCAATTTGCAACAACCCTGAAATGTTTACTAAAATAAAAATATCAAATTCACAGTTTCATCAGCATACTCACATTTTTCCTAATAACTCTGCCGACTTTACAGCTGAGAAAACTAAGAGTGTGGTGGCCCAACTGGGGTTGAATCCATGGGTTTTACTTGCAGTCCAGTGCTCTTTCTAGGAGAAGAGAGCTGCCCAACCTCATCGAAAGTTTGACTCATTTATAGTTTCTCAAGGGGAAACAAATTTACCTTCAGCATTTTTTTATTTGCTGTGTTCTTGCCGCACTCTCTCCTCAGCTGCTCACTCATCGCCTGCAGCTCCCTTCCAAAGTGAATCATCCGTTCTATGGCGGCTTGACTCCCCCCACACAACTGGCGTCTTAACTGACTTGAATCGACTTCTGTAACCAAAACAAACAAGTATTACTGCCTTACTGATTGGAGAGCAATGGAGAAATGAACACAAATTGCTTAGAATATTTTGTATATTTAATTTAATAACTATTACCTAATATTTTCCTCTAAATATGCAGATATATTTAATTTAATATGGAACTTTGCAGCTAAAAGGTATGCTTTATCTAGGTCTCAAGAGTCTAGGATCCAATATCTAGCATGCAGCTGAAAGTCAGGTGACAACCTTTCACAGTGTTAGGATGTACCTATATGTCAGGGAAAATTTTATAAAAAGTTAAGCACAATTATCTAAAACTACATTAAGCCACATTAAGAAAAAAAGAAAAAAGTTAGTAACTGCCTCTCTGGCTACTTTAACTGCCACAAATAGAAATAGAATTAAATGATTCCTGGAAGCTAAGAGAAGCTAAATAATCCCTATAAAAACAGAGAAGACATCATATCATACTAATAAAAAAGGCTTAATTATACTACTTTTAGAAAAACATTACTTTTAGAAAATAATTTTATAGTATATATCTTGGTTGACAATAATCACTGCTCAGTAATATAACCGTTTAAATTACTTTAAGAACATATAATTAAAATGATGATAGTTAATATTTAATAGGCACTTTGAGCTGTTAGCTTTTCAGAGATTGGCTCACTGAATCTTCACAATGACCCATGAGGCAGTTCCTGTAATACCCATTTTACAGATGCAGAAACTGAGGCACAGAGCTCTTGAATAACCTGTCTGAGGTTACAGAGCTGGTTAAGTGGCAGCTGCAGAATCTGAATCCAGGTCATCTGGATTCAAACTTAGAACTCCCGCTCTTAATCACTGTGCTCAAATTACTCTTTGAATGTTGAGATTGCTGATATCTGATGGAATAAAACTACGCTGCCTTTTCAATCACACTCCTTCCTTGAAAAAATGAATTATACATTAGAACACACAACCCTCAACAACAAGGTGGTTGTATAAGTAAAAAAATGACTTTACATTTATAAAATAGTTTCTTATATATACTCTTAACAATTTGAAAAAAATACCTTTTAACCTGAAAATACTAAGAAATCTAATGTTGGCCATGGAATTGTGACAAAAAAGAATTTATATAATAAGCTTCAATAATTTTCACTTTTCAATTGATGAGAAAGTTTGCTGGTGGTTTAACTTCACAGTGTAATTCACTACACAAGTTGTCAACAAAGTAGAGCATGACACTTCACCTGGGGGCGGAGGCAGGGAGGGGTCACACTGAGGCGCCTACTAAGTGCCAGGCACTGAACTGTGCAGACATATGTATTCACATTACATGAATTTAAGATACTCTGTTTGGCTGGACTTCATAAAATCACCTCTACCCATGTGGCCTTTACTGGCTAAATTAAAATAGGCGTAAAGCCTTTCTACAGGTCCAACCCTAAACACCCTAAGACGGTTAACACCGTAAGTCGGCTCTACCGCACTAAGGACAGCACAAACATTGAGCCAAAGCAGTTCAGCAAAGAAAACTCTCACACCTAACTTCAGAAAGTGCTGTAAAGTAGCTCCACTCTGTCCAGCAACCCCTCACAAGAGTGTAAAAGAGATGACATGTATTACTGTCAAATCCAATGGCACACACATCCTTCAATCTGATTTATGCTCATCAGCTGTAAGTCAGTACAAATAAAAACATAACCTTGTAGTCATCATTTTTATTAAATATGTAAGAAATATCACTGCAGACCCATTTCGGTGTCACAATCTTCCATTTCGTGGTCATGTTTAGAGCTACCATTTAGGAAACCATTGGATGAAGTTTCTCCAACTCCATTGGAGTAGTGATCTGTTTCCATGTCTACATCATTACTGAAAACGAAAAAAACAAACCTAGTTATAGAAATTGCATACTTGTACCTTAGTTCAAAATAAATCACAACTACATAGTCTACTTAGT
Organism: Macrotus californicus; assembly: GCA_007922815.1. NCBI lineage: Eukaryota > Metazoa > Chordata > Mammalia > Chiroptera > Phyllostomidae > Macrotus > Macrotus californicus. The sequence goes on along the minus strand of VMDR010001471.1, from coordinate 5,923 downwards.
AAACTGATTTCATAAGGTGATAATAACCTACAAAAAAGTATTTAGTTAAATCTTGAATGTATTCAAAGCCAAATATGTGGCTGACTTTTAAGAAGTTTTACTGCTGGAGATGAGGTGGGGAGATACGCATGTACCAAAATGTAGCAGTTTCACGACCTCGGGCCAATACGGAGAAACCACACTTCCCACTACTTCCCAAACTCAGACCTGCACTCCGCTCTCCGTGAATCCACTCTGGCCCCCGAGCCCCCACCCTTGCCCCAGCATTCAGTCTCAGCACAGAAGGGGAAGCCGCACTCTCCAAGCTACTCCTGGAGCCCACTTCATTCACCTCTTTTCTGCCCTCACATTCGACTCTCTCCTCGACTACTTCTTCATTACTAGTCTTGACATTTTGACATCTGCCCCCACTACTTAAAAATATGCCCTCTCTCAAAGGTAAATAATAATCAGAAAAACTACTCAGTTTCATCCTCTCCTACCTTTCCAACATCCACCATTATTTTACTCCCACAGGCTTTCTTATTGACTAAAAATTCCAAAGTATTGCCACATACTAATTCCTAAAATGTTGATTTGGATATCTAAATATCCAGTACAGGACTTCCAATTTTCACTCATTTTACATTTACTGAATGAATAACTATGTGCCAATAACTATATTTGGACGTACTGGAGTTGTCAATGTAGGACCTTCAGATCCATCCGCACATTAAGCAACAATAAATGAGTATTGAATCTTTAAGATTCTCCTATGAAGGACTAGGTAAGGATTATGCAGCCCAGAAGGAAACACTTGAGGAAAATTTAGGAAGTATTTAAATGAAAATGACCTTTTCTCATTAAAAAAGCAAATATATTCATTCTTGGAAAAAAGAAAACCACTGAATGCAGATGAACAAAAAGCACTCTATGCACAACGCCACCAGAGGTGGTGAGGTGGTGCGTGTTTTTGTGCGTGGGTTCAAGTGCCCATGTGTGAGTGCCTGAGTGCATGCACACTTCTATCAGTAAAACCTACGTGGTAAATAAGAGAGAGAGACAGAGAAAGAGAAATATCTAGGAAGAAGGGGCAATGACCTTGGAACTCCGTCAGTCAGAAAAACTGTTTGTTACAGTTGATGAACTTTGAGAATTGTTAAGAAAAATCAAACTTTAAAAATAATGTTTAACAGAAATTAAGATCATAGCTTTTAGTGATCCTAATAATATACTAAACCATTTTTTAAAAAAACAATTCAATACAGTATTTGAGAGGGGCTCTTTCATTCCATACAAATTAGGAGCCCCTGAGCCATGCTCCATGTTAGGTGCTAAGGACAGAACGAAACAGCCTCTGCCCTCCAGGAGCAAACAGCCTCGTGACAGCAAACGCAGTTATTATGTTACAAGGGTTAGTACTATGACAGAAGTTAATCACAAGGAATGACACAACATCTGGTGGGGATGTAAATCAAGGCAACATTCCTGGAAGAGGTAACATCTGAACTTGAGTTTTAAGGAGGACAGAAGTTAGGATGGAGAAGAGGGAGGGCGGGAGAAGAGAATTTCAGATGGAGAGGAGCGTAACGGAGAAGCCCCAAGTCTGGAAGTCAGAAACCCCGGGAAGTCATCTCAGTTCTACAACTCACTGGGTACTAATTACTGACCCTAAAAAACCCGCACATTCACTTTTCTGGTTTCCAGCTCTACACCTGTAAAGTGATTTAACAGTTAATAGCATCTCTGCCTACTTCACGACACTGTTGTAAAGAAAGCCATTTCCACTGTAAAATAACTTACTGTTTAAGAATTTAAGGGACTTTAAAAGCTTACTTTCTTCTCCAATACTGAACACAAAGGAGAATGCTATGCCATCAACCCCTGCTGTACAGTTTCCTACCCTGAACCCAGGTAATAACAGATCCCTTTAGCAACTTCCTGTCCTCAGTTGCTAAAGGGACCTATTATTAGTATTTAAGAGAAAAATTCACAAAATGATTGCAATCCTATCCTCAAAAAATGGCAGAACCCTCTATCAACGATAAAGTATTAAGGCTTAACTTTCAAAACTCTCCAAGTTTTTACTGTAATAGTCTACTTCTAGATTTTTTATATGTCATCTCTATGGCCAAAGACTACCCTCCTCAGCATGAGACAGTCGCCGTGCCCACAGTCCCTCCCACACCACCCCATGGACTCCCACCACAGCCGGCACCACACAGCCCCATGCCTTCGGCACACTTGTGACGCCATGACAGAAACCTGGGGATTCTGATAAATCTCCAAGTCTGTAAATATGTGTTTTTAAATATACTCCTTTCTCTGGAGCCATATTTCCATTAAGAGTCCATGCTCAAAGTTAGGCTCTCTCTCCTCTGATGAAAAATTCTGCACTGATGAACGTTCTCCCAGAATGGAGTGGAACCAATCAGCTCATGTTGTCAGACCAAACCAGTACCAAACTGACAAAATCTAACCATTATGTTTACGAAAAAGATGTTACACCACCAGTCCTAAACCAAACCGACGTTCAGATGCTAGACGGTCTGGGCAGGCTGAATTCGTAGGAACCTGCTTTCACACACCAGTATTCAGTTCACGTGACCACAGTTCAGGGGCCTTCACAAGGCTTCGTGAACATCACGCCCAAGTGCATCACGGTGTATCGCCACCTCTTCTCCCAAAGCTTGTGGCAAGCAGGAGAGACAGTCTTCCTGCCCAGCAGAGCCACGGGCATTCAACAGGGCCTCGGTGCCACCCTGATGCTCCACGTGGACTACATGGCTAACCGCATCTGCTGCGCTGAAGCTACCTGATGACAGGCTCTCAATAAGTCTTTGTAAAATTAGTTACTTGACGTCAGGACATATTCCACACACACTTACACCAGAAAAACCACACAGAGAAAAAGGAGTTGCAAGCGTATCACAATAAAACTACAGGTTAAATACAACACTGTGACGTAACTTGGACAAAACAAATGGCATTTACGTGATCCTCTGTGTAGGTCTGTGGGCAGGAAGACCAGCCTGCAGAGCCCTGGACTTGTCCTGCAACCCCACAAAGGCAGAGGGAATGGGGAGCAAGAGGAAGGAGCAAAGGAAAGAGAGAGCTTCCGTGCTTACTGAGACTGAAAACTTTGGGGAACTTGGTCTCTACCCTTTTATTCTCTGGGGTCTTGGGAATTCCCAGACCTCCATTAGGGGCCATACAATCCAGTTTTCTCAAATTATTAAAAATGATAACACCTGTGATTAGGTTGCTTATAGAAATCACCTACCTGGTGAAGTTATTAACTTGCTGTGATCTTGACATGTTTATACTGTTTAGTTCTGGTACATTCAAATTAGATGACTGGTGTTTACTATGGCAATATGATTGATGTGCTTTATTTGATATTATACCATTACTACAACTTTCAAAACCTGGAAAAAAGAAAAAGGTTATGAAAATAGAAACAAACACTAATTTATTATTTGGTTGTAAATAATGTACCCATATTCTGATTTTTGTATGTAAGATATAGGAGAGTCAATGGACTATTTAAGTAATAAACAACTAACTACTTTGAAAGGGTATAAATATACAATTATCATCTCCTCTAACAATTACTGAAGGCTTCATTATGGCTCTTCCTTATCCTTACCCCCACCCCTATGAGGGCAGTGTTATCATCACCCTGAAGTGACTGTATGATATTCCAGAGGTGTAGTGGCTGAGAATGCAAACATGAGAATCACCTGCACTGCACAGAGTGGTATATAAAAAGAGAGGCACGGATGTAGGAAGGTACATGGTGACTGAGTAAAAAGCAAAGGTGTTACTCTATGAAAGGAAAGGAAACACCATTAGATTCTGTTTTAAAAAGTTAAATGTAGAGGAAAGATAACACCTTGGGACAAACGGAATGAAAGAAACAAGCAAAGAGAGAAGACTAAAAAGGATTAGGAATAAACTTGGAGAAGTGATCATAAAAGCAAAGAAAGGAGAGAATTCTAATTAAGAGGACACAACAGCCTTAGAGAGTAGGGCTGGTGAGCCAAAAGGGACAGGAGAAGAGGTACTGGGCAGAGTGGACGCCAGCAGGAGGCTTGGCTGAAGAGGAATGAGGTAGCAACCATACATCACGGCCACGTCACCTCCTTTAAATTTATACTTTATTAAAACGTACGACTGACTACCTTTTCATTCCCAAGTCCCTATGATTTAATTTCTAGGGGGAACTCATATGTTGGCTTTTGTTTATGGAGATCTGCTATAAATAACCTTATTCTCAGAAACAGCTCTTCAAATTACCTCCTGAAAATACAAACACATGCATCTGATCCACCTACAATTCTTCTTCTAGAACATTCTGAGATCAAGTATACATAGGTGCAAAACTGCTACACAAAAATGTCTATAGATTTTTTAACATTTTATTTTGGTTCAAATATATAAGACAGGAAACAGTACAAAGATAGTATCGTAAGACTGAATCTCACCAGAAAACTGTGCAGCGCTTCCTTTGCCAGAGGCTAAGCTGTGGATGCTCGTTCCATGGCTGGGGCTCACACCTGGGCTGCTAAAAGGTCGAGGACTGACAGGGTAACTGTCTTGAGATTTGGGGCTTCGGCCTCCCAGACCCCGCACCTCACTATCTGTGCCGTTCACCATTTCTATAAACTGACGCACTCTAACAAAGGGAAAGAGACTCACTTAGATCATCTTCAAAGAGTCATTTATTTAATAGCAACAGATTTCTTAAAGAAGATCTTTTAAGCGCTTGTGTATATCAATAACTTTGGCCTTTAGATAGTATTCTAAAAATACTAAATATGGTTTCATATACTATATTGCTTGAAATATAAAATTTCTAGAAAAATTAGACTATATAATGCAAAAGATACTATATCCCCTTTAATATAGATTTACTAAGGAAATGAAAATCTATCTGTAGCTATAATAAACAGAATCAAAATGGACTCCTATTTTAAGCCCCAAAATAATTTAATCAGAGTAATATTTGTACTTGGTAAAAAAAACAAATAGTATATAAGAACATGATGGGATTCCAACAAATATTTCTACATCCCTGTTCACAGCAGCATTGTTCACAATACCCAATACTGGAAGAAACTCAAATGTGTGTCAGTGGATGAGGGAATTAACAAAGTGTGGTATATATACGGTGGAACATCACTTAACCTTTAAAAGAAAGGAAACTTTGAGCTACAACACAGGTGAACTTTGAGGACATTATGCTGTGAGGTAAATAAGCCAGTTACAAAGGACAGCTATTTCATGACTCCACTTGTATAAGGTGCCCGGAGCAGTCAGATTCAAACCCAGAGACAGAACGCGGAGCGGCGGCTGCCAGGAGCTGGGGGGAGGGGAATGGGTAGTTGGTGTGAAATGAGGAGCAAGTTTTAGTCTGGGAAGATGAAAAAGGTCCTGGAGATGGATGGCTGGCGATGGTTATGAAGCAATGAGAATGTGCTTAATCCCAAAGAGCTGTGTGTGTAAAAATGGCACATTTTATGTGATGTACACTTATAATTTTTAAAGATGCCACAGGCTTACTATAAGGTAATTACCATAAGGTACTTTACAGAAGGAAAAACAGACTCCCATTTCTAAATAAGATTTTCACATTTGGAAACAGAGACAAAATGACAGAATAGCAAACACACAGCAAATGACGCCACCTGTTTACACTCCTCAACACAAGTGCTTCCTATCATCTCTTACATAACTGTGATATATCACAAAATTTTCTGTCAACATTTGAAAGAAGTTAAAACAAAAAGTAAAACATGGAAATGATTCTGATTACAAATAATACACATAAATATAACACATTTGTTAAAGAAACTCACTTTAATGTGAAAAGAAGATTAGGATTTCTTTCAAGTAAACTTGGGTATAACTGTTGTGTTGTTTCAATGGCTTCTCCCATTCT